>JBBPCX010071485.1:0-10002 GCA_037974365.1 Hydrocynus forskahlii
ATCTGCTTCAAATTTTGGATTTTGCCTCCTAAGAACATGTAGAATCAGGAAATGTAGTGTATGACCTGCAATTTTAATACACCATCCATGGACTCACTGAAAGCTAAAAAAAATAATAGGCGTTTTTTTACTTTTTTGACATTTTTCTCTGTATATGATGTTCTGTAACAATATCTAAGAAACAACATTCATTTAATTTTACAATGCATTACTTTAAGCTTATTCAGATTACACACCATTTACAGATCATCAATTTAGCACTCAATAATAAATCTTACCCTAAAGGTATGATGAAACAAGTGGCAAAATTATCCCAAATTATCAAACTGGCTTGTCCAAATACAAATATCATAGACGAACTGTTACAAAATATGGACCATTGGATGTTGGTGAACATGCAGCTTTCGTCTGATCATTATATTCAAGGCCGAACCAACATTTTGCAGGAGATTACCCACTCTGAACTGTTGGATTGGGAGAGGGCTTGTAAGTGGGGTCGCAACCATTTCAAATATAAATTACAACCTCAGACTCTGGTGGAGGCACAGCAATTAATTAATCCTGTTCCTTGTGTTTCAGACCTAACGGAAGCTGCATCATCGATAACTCCATCTCTCACTCCTTTTGTTTCTGCTTTTTGGGGGGAACAGGTCGGCCAGGAAGATGTGATGGGGGAGGCTACGCTTGTTGCTCCACCATCTCATAAATAAGGAGGTCTTACCAGCCTACCTACTTCTACCATTATTTTACAGGGTGACAACTCCTGCAGGGCAGAACCTAAAGTGGCGGAAGTGCATCAGATATAAATTCAATATCTCAGTTTCCTCCGTTGCTGAAAGATATAGAAAGACTTAACAATTCTGTGGTTTGCACAAATGTGAGTATAATAACTAAAGTAGATGAAATCTTGCCAGCTACACCAGTGGATGATCTGTTGTCATTCCGGACCACACAGAAGGCTACTGTTGTTGCAGAAGAGAGCAGGGTTATGATGAAAGAGCCAGAAAACGCATTTCGGATTGCCCCTTCTGAACCCAAAATTACCTCTACCTCCTCTTCTAAACTGCCAGACCAGCAGCCTTCTGTGAAAGTGCAGTTTCCAACTATTCATCCCAGAACTAATCGTAAAATTCAACATTGGCAATTTAAAATATGTAAACCGGTTGTGTTTATCGGAGATTCTAATTTAGGACATATTTCTTCATTTCATAATTCACAAATACAAATAGAGAGTTTTCCAGGCGCCAACTTTTTGCATGTCGCTAGAGTCCTGCAAAAGCTCTCACCCAATTCGGATACAGAAAAAGTAATTCTTTCAGTGGATTTAAACAGTTGTGAACAACTTTTTCAGCAAACCTCCAGAAAACAACTACAGGAGATGTGGAAAGCAGCAGCCGTGGCTTTCCCCAGTGCTTCTATCTATACTCCTATAATTCACTTTTTGGACAGGCTTCCTTTAGGTCAACAAAATAATCTAAACCTACTGAATAATTTCATTTGCAAGAATGGAAAGTTTCTTGATGAACTGTCCCCCTTACGTTTTAAGGTGGAGCCGCACAACCTGATCCATTTGACCAGACAGATGGCTCAGGAAATTCTTAGTTTTTGGTTGGATCAGATATACTATTAGTGCCTCCAAGGTGCACAACAGATTCAATCACCTGTAGTGTACAAAATAACAGTATGAATCTTTCAAAAACCTTTATCCTTACAGGTCCACAGGAGGAGTTACTCAGTAGAGGCCTGTCATTTGTACCTACACCACAGGGGGGCGACAGGGGTGAACTAATGGGGGACATCCAGGCTTTTAATAGACAATTTAAAATTTTGGATTATTTTTATTATTCACTCAGTGACCAAAGCTTACCATTCGTTGATAAATCTCAGTGGGAACCGTCTTTGGATATTATTACAGTACCAGTGCAAACTTTAATACAACAAAACCTTCAAATGGCCTACCAGTCTGAAGTCAATTATAATGACTGTGATAACTTGCACTTTAATCACAGAATGGCGTTGTCTCAACTTAAACGCAATACAGACATAGTGTTGAAGCCTGCGGACAAGGGGTCCGCTATAGACATCATGGACAAACAACAGTATTTGTTGGAAGCTTACCGCCAGTTGAATAACACAAAACACTATGTCAAATTACCACACTCTTTGCAGTCTGAGACACAATCTTTACTTGCCTCTATATTTCAATCCCTAAAACAGAAAGGTTACATCAACCACAAACAGATGCTGTACCTTATTGGTCCAAATCCACCACGCCCCAGAAAGTTTTCTCTTACCTAAGATCCACAAAGACCCAGAGCCATAGACTCCTACAATTCGGCACAGTATATTGATCATTTTCTCAATCCACTTTTTCAATTACATGACAGTTATCTTAAGGATACATATCATTTTAAAGAGAAAATAAAAGTTCATTCCTTTCCGGAACATTCCTTCTAATTTACAGTTGATATTGATAGTTTGTATACTAACAGACTCTAATCTGGGTTTTACAGCAGTTAGAGAAATATTCTCGTAACATCCTGATCCTCGGCACCCGGATGATGAAATTGACATTATTGGATATAAACCTGACACGGAATGGCTTTCATTTTAACTCTGAATACTTTTTGCAGATTCATGGAACGGCGATGGGGAAGATGTTCACCTGCTTATGCAAACATTTACATGGCATTTCGGGAACACACACTGTTTCAGAAACTAACCTATCATCCTGCTTTATATTTTAGGGATCTGGAAGACATTTTTGGGGTCTGGTCACATGGCCTGGATACATTTACGGAGTTCCTGAAAATCAATTTATTTTTATGTAATTTTATGTAACTAAACTTGCATATTTTGAAAATTTTGAACACTGATCACATCCTCATATATTATGCTGATAGGGTGGACACGGTAAGCTTGGGTAGAGCAAGTAAACACAACTTATACCTAGAAAGTGGGTCTATCCCAAGATCATCAGACACACTTACCTCAGCAGTTGAATTTCCCACCACTGAGTAGAGAAAAAAAACAGTTGTTGTGATGTCAGCGCACCAGATGACCATTTCTTAAAGGAACAGATTTCTCAGTAAGACAGGGTGAACAATTGTGTAGGGGACACGTAAAATCTTTTAATTTTTTATTAATTGAATTGTTATTTTTATTACCAAATTATTAATGTACTTAAGTTGAGCAAGGTCTTACTTAGCAAAATAATAATTTAAAAGAAGAATTTAAAAGAATAACTAAGAAAACATAGTTTTTCAATATATTTTTTTCATATTGAAATCTATCAGGTAGTGTAGGGGACATGCCAAAATAGCATGTATCCTGTCACACAAAACTGACAAATTGTGTTGATGAATGCAACACATGAAGCTCAATATAATACATCTTTTATGAATGTATTTAATATTATATTAACATGGCAAATGACTTGTATATCCAGGAGCGCAAAAGGCACCGCTCAGTGAAACTGACCCTAAAATGTTTTGTACTGCATTTGTGTAATCTGGCCCCGAGTGGCTTAAGGTGGTATTGTAGGGTGGAAAAATATCACTCCTGAGTCTTCCAGTAAAAATGTGAAATAATTACGTAAAGAATGTAAACACAAGGTGTCTGTTTGTAACTAAGCTCTTCTCTATTTTATAGAGGTGCAAAATAAATTAACAACACGGGAACACATTTCCATTCAACTACATGCGGAAATATTGAAGGTGTATCTGCCTGCTTCAGGTTCACATATCCGTGGCTGCACCCAGAGAGGGAGAGACAAAAAGGGAGAGAGCGCGAGAGAGGGAGAAACAAAAAGAACAAAAAGAGGGAGACACAGAGAGAGACAGAGGGAGAGGGAAAGGGAGAGAGAGAGAGAGAGACAGAGCGAGAGGGAGAAACAAAAAGAGGGAGAGAATGGTAGAGAGAGAGAAACAAAGAGAAAGAGAAAAAGGGAGAAATGGAGAGAGAGAGAGACAAAGAGATGGAGACAGAAAGAGAGAGACAAACCAAGAGTTAGAGAGGGAGAAACAGAGGGAGAGAGGGAGGGAGGCACAATAGACAAGAATTAGTATTTCTAAGTACAAATAGGAGAGATGCTGTATTTTAATGGTCATATTTTTCCTCCTGAGTGCATGTGAACCGGCCAAACTGGGCTTTGAGTGTGATCATTCCTCTTTTTTTTTGCACGCTTACACCAAACCTAAAGCCTCGCTGTTTTAGTGAGACAAATCAAACAATTCATTAAAATCAATATATTAGAATGTGTGTAGTAATATATATGCATTTTTAGGCCTGTAGACCCCCAAAATAATTGTGATATGACCCCATTTTTTGGAAACTATTGTCTTAGCATCTACATTGGAATAAGGGAAGATAATGTGTAATTAAAAAATATAAAGTGAAATTGTTTTCATGCTAAATGCTGTATTTAAATGCATGTTATGGTTATTTATTGTGTGAACCCAGAATGGTGTTGGATATTACCGTTTACCAGTCCAGCCTGCATTACTAATGTAAATGATTCATTATAATTAGGGGTATGTAGTGTGGCATTGTATCATCACTAATTATAATAATTATGTGAGTATTACACACCTCAAAAATATGTACATATTAGTTATGGCTGTGGCTGTATGTTCATAAAATCAATGTCTGACGTTTGATTTTATGAACTTATTAAATATTAATACTGCCTTAAAGCCCTATGATGGCACAGTGGGTAAGTGCTGTTGCCTCACACCTCCAGGGTTGAGGGTTTGATTCTGGGTTGTGTGTGTGTGTGTGTGTGTGTGTGTGTGTGTGTGTGTGGAGTTTACATGTTCTCCTCATGGTGGTGTGGGTTTCCCCCGGGGTCTCCTGATTTCTCTTACTGTCCAGAGACAAACGTGTCAGGTGAATTGGGGATTCTAATTTGACTGTAGTTGTGAGTATGAACTGTGTGTGTGTGTGGTGTGTGCCCTGCGGTGTGCTGGCGCCTCCCCTAGGGGGAGTCATTGCCTTGGACCCATAGACCCCAGGATAGGATCTGGGTTACAAAAAGTGAATGAAAACTGCCTTAACTGTTTGTATATTTCTGTGGATTCAGTGTGGAACAGTGCGAGAGCCACATGCATGTTGCGTTTTGTGAAAATGTAATACAGTAATGTTCATTTTTGTTTTCAGAGAGTGGACTCAGTTCCAAAATTCCAGAGGCTATGAGGTACTGTGCGGCGAGGGTAAGCATGTGAGTGTACCGAAGCTGAAAGAGGACCAGAGTGTAGACCGCCAACTACCTGGGAAGGACCTACCCCTTACCCAAACAGCATCTTCCGTGTCTCCAAAGTGTGTCATGTGACCGGAGAGAGCGGCCTTCAAAGGATCTTTAGTGATGCTGGATTCTGGAAGCCCTACTGCTGGAATGACAGCTTCCTTTGGTGGAGCCTGTCAGCGACACAGGATGACATTGCATCTGCTGAGAAGAATTTCCTCGAGGAGTCATTTCCAGGCATCCAGAACCCAACCAGCAGCCTTTCCTGGAGAAGTTCACCACCTCTCTGGCGTTCCAGAGCGAGTCTCACTACGGCAGCTATGGCTTCACCTTTACTCTGAAAGTCCTCCTGTTCCTATACACCAAGCAGTTCTGTGGCACCTCTTCCGTTCTTTGCATGCTGGACACCAAGCTTTACCAGAAAGAGATTGATGATGATGAAGACGCAGTGTGCGGGTACTTCCAGAGCAACGTGATATGGCGCTGTCAGGCTCCCTCAGACAGCCACCGCTACACACTGGAAGTGGATGAAGAAGAACGCCTGGTGCACAAGAGGCCATTTTCAAAAGAAATGTCTAATATGTGAGATCATGTGCCTGTAGCCTTTCACATGCAGCCAGACTGGACTCTGTATGTGGAACAGAAACGACTGCTAAGTCACGTTAGTGTGTGTGAGGTCACAAAGTTCAATCTCTTGAGAGAGCCAGACACATCCTTCAGTGTTTCTGATGCTCAGGCACTACTGGAGAACTTGAGAGAGAGAATGGGTCAAACTAGTTACCACTATAGATGAGGGGTTTAATATTATACAATATTTTTACTAGGGGTGTCGAATTAACACGTTAATTGTGATCAATTATTCACAGAAAAAAATAACGTGTTAAAAAAATTAATACTGATTAATCGCACCACGTGACTTTAACCTGGTCCAGTTCTGGCCACAGGTGCTCTGTAAAATGAAGGACGCAGATGAGAATGTGCTGCTCAGCTCAGTGAGTGGAAAGTTTACATTTAAAAACCAACAGATGAACAGTTGATGAATGTCAGTCTCTGCAATTCATGCAATAAGGAAATTTTGTATCATCGGAGAACATCAGGTCTAAAATATCACCTCGGTGCGAAGCGTTTAGGAGTGAACAGCCTGATCCCAGAACCAGCGGCTGCCACACTGGAGCAGAAACGGCATTTCGATTCCCATGTATGTCTTGCACATAAAATGTGAACTGACAACAAGCGGCTGCATGTTAAATTTTTTAGGAACCACCCCGAGGTAAGACTGCCATTTATAGAAAAAAACTTCTTTCAATATAGAAAAAATAGATTTATAGCCATTTATAGAAAAAACTTCTTTCAAAAAGTGAGGGGGAACAGCATCATAAGGTGAACCTGAAGGATTTAGGTGACCCAGCTCCTGTAGCTGCAATAGTAACATCCTCAAACTGTTGGAAAACAGCTGAGCAAATAGGAGAAGCAGAGGGGTCAGATGTGGGCGGAATAATCTGTGCCCAAGCCAAGGCAACCTTATTCATGAAAAAATGCACAAACTTTTCACATGTTTCAAAAAGGGCTCAAGACAGGGAGCACGAGTGACATTTAGAATAGTCTCAATGGACTTAAACAATATGTGAGGTTTATGACAGTTTGCCAAAATAATATTAGCAAAAATTTATTCTTTGCTTCTTTTACAGCGGACTGATATAAACCCCAACAGTTAAAATTTGAAAAGAGACCTGTAAATTGACTTTTTCCATTTCCGCTCACTGCACGGTACAAGTTTTATCACGGCACGAGTTTCATCATTTAGCCAGGGTTTGGACCTGGCCTTGGGGTGTCTGATCTTAAGTAGGGCAACAGTGTCCAGAACAGTCTGACAAGTGATGTGAAACCAAGAACTGAGTTCATCTGTATTGTGCAGTGCCCTGGGGACGGTGTGCTGATTAAGGCAGGTAGAGAACTGAGCAGCAGTGAAGGGGTTAAACAGATGAGAGGTGTGAACAGGGACATGCCGTCTGATCGCATTTCTGGGCAGAGAGATGTCAAACACAACAGCCATGTGGTCAGAAAAAAACACTTCAGGTGTGCTTCTCTTCCCAAACTTTAGTTCTGTCCTTTTTACTGTTTTGTTTTCTATCCAGTGAAAGCTTAATGGATGTAGTTTCTTTTCAACATCTGCTTTGCGTAGTGCATTTCAGCTTTGTTTCAGAATGTCAATCAATCAAAAACTCATGCACAAACAGAGCCTTAAACTGGAAATAACTGAAAAAAGCTTTGTTTAGTACAGCTCTGATCCATATAAAACACATATTTCTTAAAGCACTGTCACACCTGCGGCTCCTACGCCTCACCCCATACAAGTTTTTGCTTGAATTTCAGTGAAAAAATAGTTCAAAACAGAAAACTCATCTAACAGTCTACAATATGCCTGTATTAATTTAGTTCTAATAATAAAGAAAACTGGCTAAAAACCAATTCACATTCTCAAATTTCTAAGAATTGGCTCCATCATTGGAGATTGTGTGTTTGATCCCTGGTGATGTCATGGTCATCTTTGGCTGGGAGTCCTAGCTGGTGAGAGGAAACGGGCAGCCATAGCTCTAAACACCCCCAAAAAAGGCACTATTGCCTTTGTAGTCACTCATTTCATGTATATAAAGTAAAGTTTATTGTCATGTATATATGTCGTCACACAACATAAAATGCATGTATGTTTTGTTTAATTTCAGTTCACAATGTCCAGTCAATAGTGGTGATGAGCAACCCCACACCATGCTGCTTCCACCACCATACTTCACTACTTTTATGGGAAGGAAACTTGTGCAGCTTTGTTCTAAAAAGATCTTGGAATCTTTAGAAAACAGACTCTTTCCCCATATTGCCACTGAGCCACTGGCATACTTTTTGGCAACCTCCACACGTGTACTAACACGATTTTTGTTAAGCAATGGCTTCTCTTGTGTCAGATTCACAGACGTGCTTCCATAATGCATGCGTGATATGCTTGACTAGTGCACCTTAACTCCATTCTGAGCTGAGGTAACTCCATTAAACTCTGAAGCAAGGTTCATTCAAAGTAACTGTTAGTGTCTTTATGGTTTATCTCAAGTTTCTCATATCAGTCCTAAAGGTACAGTAACAAAAATAGGCTGTTTAATTTTAAAGGAAGAAACAGAGGTTCTATATATATGTATACACACACACACACACACACACACACACATTGTGCTATTGCAAGTGGAATATGAGACATTTAGCTGGAGGATCTTCAGTCTGCTTTTGAACAGCCAGGACAGAGGACAGCGTCCATGCTTATATTATCAGGGTGTATGTTTCCACACCCATGTGCAATCTGCCCTCATTTGACATTTCTTCTCTTTTATCAAGGGTGTTTTTCTTTTTTGTTGGAGGCATTCAGTGTAAATGGGTGTGCCAACCCACTGTAGGCCAGTTATGAGGATTTGTGTAAATGTGTTGGTGTTTGTGACGGTGCAGTTTATGCTGGGCTGTTAAGACCAAGTATAATTTTTTTTTTTCATTTTGTTTATATATACACATATATTTCTCAAACCACTTCACTTCTTTGAGTGTGCTGTAACGTCTTGCATGGATGGAAAGCTCCAAAACATTATGTAAGAACACAAGCTCAGATGGTGAATAATGCCTGCAGATGACTCACTGTTTCGGTGTAATCAATACAGGCAGGTTACATTTGGAAACTGACAGTCCAACATCCCAAACCCTCAAAAGTCCCAAAGTTTCCTCCTACAGCGACATTTGAAACCACGAAGGGAAAGCAGGGCACTGAGCTGTAAATATAACCTCGGCTTGGTGGCTGACTGGCTGGTGTGTGTGTGTGTGTGTGTGTGTGTGTGTGTGTGTGTGTGTGTGTGTGTGTTTTCCTGGTCAAAGTTTATAAGCTCCTCTCCAACTCAGTGTTTCCATCTCAAAGCAGCTGTGCCAGCCCCATATAAGGTCACATGGCTCACAGCGATGATGTAATCACAGAGAGTTCCCTCTCCCTCACAAACTGACAGAAAGAAGGAGGAAGACAGGGAGGGGGAGAAAGAAAAGAGGTGTGGAGGGAATGTGACAGAGGGAGAAATAGGAGGAAGGCTTTGTGTCTCCTGTGTAGAAAACAGGAGCACTGCAGGAGAGTCCTGAAGAGGTTCTGATCAATATTACGAGAGAGGGAGAGCGAGAGAAGGGGAGAGAGAGAGAGAGAAGGGGAGAGAGAGAGAAGGGGAGAGAGAGAGGGAGAGGGAGAGAGACGAGGGAGCGAGAGAGAGGGAGCGAGGGAGAGAGAGAGAGAGAGAGAGGGAGAGGGAGAGGGACAGAGAGGGAGCGGGGGAGAGAGAGAAGGGGAGAGAGGAGAGGGAGAGAGAGCGGGAGAGAGAGAGAGAGAGAGAGGGAGAGAGAGAGAGAGAAAGAGGGAGAGCGAGGGAGAGAGAGAGAAAGAGGGAGAGCGAGGGAGAGAGAAAGGGAGAGGGAGAGGGGAGAGGGAGAGAGAGGGAGAGAGAGAGAGAGCGAGGGAGCAAGGAAGAGAGAGAGAGAGCGGGAGAGAGGGAGAGAGAGAGAGAGAGAGGGAGAGGGAGAGAGAAAGAGAGGGAGAGAGAGAGAGGGAGAGAGAGAAAGAGAGGGCGAGAGAGAGAGAGGGAGAGAGAAAGAGAGAGAAAGAGAGGGAGAGAGAGAGAGAGGGAGAGAGAAAGAGGGAGAGAGAGAGATAGTGAGGGAGCGAGGGAGAGAGAGAGAGAGGGAGAGAGAGA
>JBBPCX010071486.1:0-10002 GCA_037974365.1 Hydrocynus forskahlii
TGAAATCTTCAGATGGGTATGTTTTTGTAATAATTGATTTTGTTAATATTAAGACTGAGCAAAAGGTTGTATGATGTTATGTGTAAAGTTATATGCTTGGTATTTGGCATTTATATTTGGTTTTGCCAAAAAAAGTAATTAATGGCTCAAATAAATAAACAGTAAAACTGTCTTTTTTTGTAAATGTATTTCATTTTTAAATAGAGATTGGGGTTAGTCATCTGTTTTCTTGAAAATGTAAGCATTTATTGTGAACTAAAATAACAGATATATCAATTTAACTGAAAATTAATATAATATGTTCAGTTTAATTAATTAATATGTACTAAACTGAACTAAAATAACAGAATATCAGTTTAACTCAAAATGAAAATATTATGTTCAGTTTAATTCATTAATATGTATTAAACTTACACAATAAAAGTATGTTAGCTTAACACATTGGTTTTATACTAGAACTCCTTAATTAAATTAGATGGAAATTAGGTGTCATAAAAAAATTAATTAAATCTGACAAATTATTTTTTTGAGTGTACATGTCTACAAGAATCTGTAGTCTACCAGATCTCTGACAGACTTTAAAGTCACTCATTTATCTATTATGGATCTTCTTTTCTCCATATGATCTGAGTACCACTGTATGTTTTACCATCTACTACTCTTATCATAACTCATAATAAAAGCATATAAAAGCTATATAAAAGCATGTAAAAGCTAAAAAATAAAAGCATATAAAAGCTTTGAAAACTAAATATCAGTTGTACAAAGTGCTACAGAAATAAGATTGCAGAGCACTGATTTAAACAAATACTATCAGAACAATAAGCCCATGTAGTAAAGTAGTGATAGGGTATAATGAGACTGTGTCCAGTTTTGGATTTTTTGGAAACACTGTTTCAAGGTGTGGAGTAAATGTAAATCCACAGTGTGCACCGGGAGCTGCAACCTGTGATCCCACAGCTTCATCATTCCTGAATGAAATGCAAACCAGAGTTGGGGTGGCTCCCTCTCTCATTTGACCATGAAGCTGTCTTTAATAAAACAGCGTTGCCTCAAACTCAGTGACTGAACTTGGCTTTTTAATTAATATTCTATTTTTTAATTGGTCTTATAAAATTCGTCTCGACAGGATCAGGAGAGATTCTTTGATGAGTAGTGGTCTCAGATTGCTCATTCAGTATTCTCCAATCTCATCAAGCATTAAAGAAGTGGGAGAGAGGGATAAATCATAGTTATATGTCAAGTTTTGTTAACTTAATTTTTGATAAGGGTTTTTGTTTTCTTAGAATAAATATGCTTTAAACTGAGTGTTAGACTTTTCTCACATTTTCAGCAAAATGTGTGGTGTGTGAGCTTTGCTATAATGTTTTATGATGTAAAAATACAGTTATGGGTTTCTCAGGGGAGTTTTTCTCCAGTGTTTATAATAATTCCTTGGAGTGCTGTTTTGTCGGTCCAGTGGTTTGTGAACTTGCGCCAGGGACACAGAGCTCTGTTTTTTTTTTACCCCTGAGAGCACATGACGATAGATTGTCCTCCAGGGGCTAGCTGAACACCCCACAATGTGCAAATGAATTTGCAGATGGCTGTCCGAAGCCTAGGGCAAAACTGGTCTGAGTCCTGGCCTGTAGGCTATCAGCATCTGGCATTCTGTACAAATAACCTGGAGATGCAGGCAGTTTTGGCCTCCTGGCTCTGCAACAAATGTTGTGACCTGAAGCAAAACTCTGAATACTTCACACAGTGGCACACAGTTTGGTTTAATGCAACTTATTGTAATAAGTGTTTGTTAACTACACTTTTCAAACTCAAGTCAGGGAAAGTGACATTTTCTGTAACATTTCATTTTCTGGTTTTGGTGTGTATGTGGATTTAGGACATTGATTTAAAAAGGACAAGCTTATAGTTGCTGGAAAGACATAAGAGGTTCCAAGCAGGTGGTATGGGTGAAGATACCCTAGAAATATGCTGAATCTGCCCTACTAAGGACCCATGTTCTACATTTTTCTCCTGTTTTTCTACCCTAAATATTTAATATCAGCAAAAGGGTAGTCATCAGGCGTGTTAATGCACCCAAACCTCCACTGTGTGTGAATGCACACAATCCCCCACTGCATTTTATACACTATAAATCAAAAACATGCAACAAAAAACCCACTCTATTCACACAATAATTCACAGAAAAGTGAACATCTGCCGTGGGAGTTATCTCACATTGACTGCACTCTTTACATTCACCAACTCAACCCTGTTGTAAGCTTAGTGGTGCTTTAGTTCAGGCAAGAAAAAAGGAGGGGTGGGGCTTGTGGGGGATGGGCTTACGCTGAACCGAAACTTAAGTAAGAACATATTCTGGTCGAAGCATGATTAAGACGCTTTGTAAGTTGCCATGGCAACATACCTCAGGTTAAACCTATTCACCTTTCATAGTATAGGTTTGTCATGAAGTTGTGCCTCATGTGACCAAGATACTCTCGAACTTAGTGTGAGAAGCCAGTACTCGCGCTTCATAGTACAGGCTCCAGGTGCCCAATGCCTGAAAGCCCCAAGCAATTCTTTAGCTTCCTACTGCTGTGCTTGGTCTTAAAGAACAAGGGGTTGGGCCAAATTACATACAGCTACTCACCAGTCCCTGCAGTAGTTCCCCTGGCTACATGTGGATATTTTTGGACTCAAACTAGACATCTTGTAGACATCTTGAGTACTCAGGTTCGGTTATGTCAGGATGACGTCAACACAGGTACCCCTTGAGGCCAAATCCTACCCTCACTGGCAGCAGGGTTCTCTAGCCCTTCTCTCTCTCTCTCTTAGACACAGGCTCTGCTTCAACCCAAAACTTTATCTAGCTCTGCCCTGAGTGAAGCCCCGTTTATTTGTGGAATAAACTCACTCGTTTCGTTCAAGCTCTCTTGTAGAAGCATCCTACTTGCTCATACCAGTCATGACAGATGAACATACCTACATGGATGCAGCAGGAGTACCCCAGCCCAATGAGGAGGACCAGCTCCAGCAGCAGGTTGCCGCTCAACAAGGACAGCTCGTCCAGTTAACCAATGTAGTATCGCAACTGGTTCTGCCGCGAGGTCCCCGCCATCACCACCACTTCCCACACAGGTCACTGCAGTCTGTACAAAGCCCCGCAGACATGCATCGCTGCCAGAGAAGTATGGGGGGATCCAGCAGGGTGTTGGAACTTCCTTCTGGCCTTTGATTTGTATTTTGCAGAATCCCCAGAGATGACAGTAGCGCGGAAAGTTTCATTAATCATCCAACACCTCATTGGGCAGGCACAAGATTGGCCAGCAGTGCTCTGGCAGGCAGGGGGTCAGCTGTTGTAAGATTATCCAGAGTTTGTTCGTCAGCTGCTGACCGTGGGGAAAGTTGACTAGGGAAAGTCGAGCACTACGAAGCTGCTCCGCCTCAAACAGGGGGCCCAACCCGCAGCAGATTACTCGATTGACTTCAGCCAGCACTTGTGGTGTAGAGGCAAGGGCTCACTGCAGAACTTCAAACCGAACTGGCGTGCAGGGATGAGGGCCTGTCCCTCGACCAACTCATCGAGGAAAGGTCCTGCCTCCCAGTCCACAGACATCTGATGCATGAGGGACAGCCTCCATCCATCTCCACCGGAGAGGACACCACCTCAGAGCCAATGCAACTGGCAACGTCATGTCTGTCTCAGTGAGAGTGCCAGACGCAGGTTCTCAAAGGTCTCTGTCTGTACTGTGCTGCCAGTCGGCATCAGGTGGCAGCCTGCCCAATTCTGAGGACCAGGGCTGTGCCCCCAAAAGTACTGTGTTCTATGCAAAAAGTTGACTCTGAGTTTCTCTTATCAGCCACTTTGCATGTTTCTAACTCTAGCGTTTCTGTTTCTGTCCTTCTAGATTCTGGATCGGCAGGCAACTTTGTGTCTTGGGCCTTAAGGAATAGATGGCCTATCCCAGTGGAGAGCTTGCCCACTCTGATTCCTGTAAAGGCGTGTGACGGCCGGCTAATAAGCAGCCAAAACGTAATCAAGCACACCCAGCCATTAGGCTTTTGTATAGGGTCCGGGCACCATGACTGGTGTCGTTAGTGCCGCTAAGGCCACCCGTCTGCCTCTGCACCAGCCATGGAACTGTGCTATTAACCTCCTGCCAGGCACCACGCATCCACAAGCACGGGTTTACCCCCTCTCTGTGGCTGAGACCAAGGCCATGGAGGAGTACGTGGCCGAGGCACTTCAGCAGGGTTTCATTAGCAAGTTCCAGTCTCCTGCCTCAGCTAAGCTTCTTTTTTGTAAAGAAAAAGATGGTGGGCTTAGGCCCTGCATTGATTACAGGGGGCTCAATGCGGTCATGATGAGGTGTCCTCACCCGTTTCCACTTATCCCGCCGGCAATAGAACAACTCCGCGGGGCGAGCATTTACACCAAGCTCGACCTGTGTAGTGCATATAATCTAATGCGCATCCGAGCCGGTGACGAATGGAAAACTGCGTTCGGTAGTTTATCAAACGCCCCATCCTTCTTCCAAGCATTTATGAATGACGTGTTCCGGGACATGTTATTGAAGTTCGTTATAGTCTACTTGGATGACATACTAGTGTATTCAAAGTCCCTATCAGAACACGTTTCGCATGCGTGCCAAGTTCTCCGTCGCCTGCTCACACACAGATTGTATGCGAAAGCCGATGTCTCAGAGCTCTCCTTTCTCGGCTAGTAGAACTGGCCCATGGGGGGTGGGCATGGATGACAAAAAGTTGGAAGCAATGTCTGAGTGGCCGGAGCCCTAGTCGGTGAAGCAATTACAGAGCTTCTTACGGTACAGCATGGATCATCCGGAAACTTTTATCGCAGGATCATCCGGGGTTTCAGCTCCGTGGTAAGCGCTGCTCACCGACCTGCCAAAGGGAAAACCTGCAAAACTTTGTTTCACAAAAGTCGCACGTGCAGCATTTAGGAAAATTAAAAGGCTGTTCACTTCAGCTCTTGTGTTAAAGTCCCCTGACTCAGCTAAGCCATTCATGATCGAGGTAGACACCTCAGAGGTCAGATTAGAACCGGTGCTCTCACAGAGCTATGGAACTCCGGGGAAGCTCCATTCCTGCGCCTTTTACTCATGGAAGCTGACTGACGTGGAACGCAACCATGATATAGAAAATCACTAGCTACTGGTGGTCAAAGCTGCATTAGAGGAGTGGCGTTACTGGTTGGATGGAACTAGATACCCCTTCATAGTTTACACGGACCACTGCAATTTGGAATATATCCAGAAGGCAAAACGATTGAGTCCTTGAGGGGCCCACTGGTCATTGTTTTTCACACGGTTTCACTTTACCATTACGTACCCACCCGGCTCTGGGAACAGGAAAGCAGACGCGTTATCACACTGCAATCCTCTTTCCTTTAAGTTACGTTTACCCCCTCACATGCATGTCTCCCTTGTTTTACATGTCTCCCTACTCAGGCCAGCCATGGCAGGACCGCTGGATCATGGAGAGGTGGAACCCACTCTCCGCAGTGGTCGGGGTCGAGGGGGCCCCCTGCTTATCAGGTGAAACAGCTCCTGGACTCACGGAGGAGGCGGGGTCGCCTGCAGTACTTGGTCAACTGAGATGTTCTGGAGGAGCGGAGCTGGGTTCCAGCTGGGGAACAACTGGTGAAGGAGTTCCATCGCAACCAGCAGGAGTGGCCAGCACTGCGCCCTCAGGAAGCCCCCCTAGGTGTCCTGAGAATACCGGATGGCCTGGGTGCTGTATGGGACTCCATTCTCCTCCGAGAGTAGCAGGGGTTCCCCTCCGGGGGCTGTTGCTGGAGGAGGGGGTACTGTCACGCCTAGTTTGCCCGGGTCATACCTCCAGTCCCCGTCTGAGCGTGTGAGGACTTTTCCCTCCGGTAGCTCTAGCAGGAGACTGGAGCATTCATTACCTTCGTGTGTGCTTAGTTTCATCGGGACTAACCTGCCAGCCCGCTGGTCGTGACCCTTTAACCCCTGCCTGGCTGAGTAAGAGTGGACTTCGGTGGTTGGACCTGACACCCCTCTGTTTGAGACTCTTTTGTTTTTGGAGTGTGTCTGCTCCATCTTTGTCATTTGTGGAATAAACTCACTTGTTTCATTCAAGCAGAAGCATCCTTCTTGCTCATACCAGCCATGACATATCATTACTTTTTGCATGACCTTTTTTCAACAGGCTGTGTGTAAATTACTTTTGTTCTGATTGGCTATTCAAAAAACAGTCTTGATTAAAATATTCTTTACAGTTTTGGTGGGTGGGGCTAGACAGACATATGTAAATGTGTGTGTGTGTGTGTGTGTGTGTATGTGTGTTTTAGTCAATTGAAAACAGGATGTTTTAGCAGCTTCTTTCTCTAGTGCTATTCAGCTAGCTTCAAGGGTTGTGCAACATAATGACTAGCTATGGAAGCTATGGAAAAATTCAGTAGTTTATAAAAACAGCAAACACTTAATTGACAATTTGTTAATTACATTTCTAATAGGAAATGAACAGGAGGACAAGAATCTGTGTCTCTTCCCTGGTCCCAGTGTTTTGGTTTGCGGTGGCTGCTGGTGATGCCTCCTTGTCAGCTGTCCTGGACTATGAGTATGCACAATGTGTAGGGCTCTCTTGTCAGTAGCCCTTGGCCTGTCCTTACTATGAGATCATATTTGTGTGATGAGCTGACTGTGGTCCTCATTCGGTGAGTGTGGCTAGCCCCAAAAGGAATTTCCTTAATGGGGCCTTGCTTGGTGCCACATGTGGTTGCTGGTTTTTTCACCGCATGGGCAATTTCTGGGAGATTGACAGCCCTGTCCGTCATCAGGCTCATGGTCACCTGGGGGGTGGGTTTGTATTGGCCCACTTGTTCAGGGTGGTGGTAGCTCAGTTGGTAGGATACTTGCCTCTAGACCAAGAGGTCATGGATTCAAATCCTGCCTTCAACATACCACCACTGGGTTCCTTGAGCAAGACCATTAACCCCAAGTTGCTCCAGGGAGACTGCCCCCTGTGGTTAGGGAATAGAAGTCGCTTTGGATAAAAATGCCGTAAATGTAAATGGTCTCCAGTCCTGGGACAGCCTTGCTGGTGTGGACACTGTATGTATTTCTGTCAAATCTGCATTCTTTCCTGTCTGTTCTCTGTAAGAAATGTAGTTTGCCTGATCTAGCTTGTTTGATTCCTGACATGTTTGAACCTTGTCTGTCTCTGTAAAGGCCTGTTGTCCCTCTGTACCCTGACCTGTTTTACCTATGCTGTACAAGTCAGTGCACTATATCCCAACCTGTTGTCCTTTTTTTTTTGCAGTAAACTCTGTTTCACAGCTCCTGCATATGCGTCCTACTCTTTACACTCCCACTACCCATGCCACACATATGTTCTGCTAATTTATTTTTTTGTTCAAGTTGAATATAAGTGAATGCAAATTAAGTTCAAGCACACATTTCTTTGACTGGCTGTATAACATGTGATAACAGTCACTGGTCTGTGAAAGTCTTTCAGTGTGTAATTTGGTCACTTTCACTTTCATTTGTCAGTAAATTTAATATGGTTCACACTATTTATTTGCTTGTTTCACTTGAATGTGATCTGTGAAATGTATGCTCTATTAAATACTCTTACTGTCACTGCTGTATTAAGGCTCATTTGAAAAGATTTATATAGAATTGATTGGAAAATCCCATTACCATGCTGTATTAACAACAACAGCAGGTAAAAATAACATATGTGGACTTGCAGGGACTGAGAGTACCATATGTGTCATCACAAGCCAAATCTCCTGTAGAGTTATATTCCTAATTTTAAATTTGTGCCCTAAGTGCTTACAACTGTTATGACTGAATCAGTGTGAAAAGATATTTTAAAGTCAGGGTTCTAAATCACAATTAAGCTTTTATGAATCTCTCTCTCTCCATACCAATGTATGCTGCCTAAGAATGTCAGCATCCACTTTCTGCTTAGTCTATAGCACAGCAGCAGTGTGTTACTCATCCACTAGGAAAGGTCATCACTCTGTCACAGTGTTTCTAGGTGGGCTAACCTTTGGTTGGCACTGTCTTATCCAGCAAATCCCTACATCATTCCTATGCATTGTGCATTATGTCTCTCTCTCTCTCTCTCTCTCTCTCTCTCTCTCTCTCTGTCTCTCTCTCTCTCTCTCTCTCTCTCTCTCTCTGACCCAGTCTTTCACTCATGCTTTCAATTTCTTTTTTCTATCTTTATCTTTTTGTTTTACTCTCAACTTGTTTCTGTCTTTAACTTTCTTTTTTTCTATATCTCTTCCATTTCTAATTTACGTTTTTCTCTCTACTACTACTTTTCATTCTCTTTTTTATCCTTTTTCACCTTCTCTTGCTCTTTTTCACATTTTGCACTTTTTCATTATCCCTTTCATTTTTTATTACAGCCTTGCTTTTTCACTGTCGCTAGCTTTCTGTCTTTTTACTTTATTATTTCCTTTTTTCCTTCAGTAATTCACCCTCTTTTTTCAGCCTGCTCTGTATGTGTTCTGGCATATGAACAAACCTGTCATTAGCAGCAGGTGTGCAAGAGTGGACGTCTGGCTTGGTTGGCATGCTTGTGCACAGAGAGGACAAACTGGACACAAACTCAAACCAGGGCTGGACCTGCTTTGAGTTGTCTCAGCATTTAGTACTGGAGCATGAGTGGCAGAAAGACAGTGTCGATGTCAGCATGGGAACATTAACCATATCACAACACTTCAGCACACTGCAGGGAAGACAAGCACACAAAGAGCAAAAGTTTTCTTTTCCCATCTTCCACTCAAATCTCTCCCTGCAGCAAACCAGTGGGGTTGGCCTAGTTGAGTAGGTGGATTAAGCAGAAATCATACGAGCACTGTTTTGTATTGTTATGATTTCTCATGCATTATTCATACTGCAGCTCCTCCATAAATAATACATTTCAATGCTCATCACCATCTGAGTTCTTTTTGTACAAATGCTATTACACATTTCCCTATGCTGAAAAAGTGTAGTCTAGGTTCCCACCTATGTGGTCAGTCCACTCCATTAATTATTTACATCAGCCTTATAACCACATAGAATTTAAATATATTCATTTAAAATGTCCATTTTACATTGGGTCTCCAGAGCCATGTAAATACACAATGAAGCAACATAATTCATGAAAATGTCATGAAATGTTATGGCTGTCACATCTGGGCCAACTCGATCACGCCCCTTACGGAGCCCATCCCCAGAGTTCTGACCACTTACAGCCTGGGACACAGAGTGATGACATATGTTGTTGCGTGCTCGGTCATCGGGAGCCTAGGCAGCCCAGTTGTGAATACTGAGCACATTAGCTGGGTTGCTAGGCACCTGATGACATGTCCATGTGTGTCTCGTTTTAGCTAAGTGGATCTGGTTTACTGGATGATTGTTTGCGTTGTGTGATTGGCTGCCTGTGTGTGGGTTTGGGTTTAAAAGCACAGCCGATCCGGAGGAACGGCGCATGGTCACCAAGCGCTACCAGTGAACCTCTGGGTTTTGTATGAATGTTTAAGTGCATTTTCACCTTTGCCTTTGTAGGGAAATTTGGCTTTTAGAGTTGATTCTGCAGTACATTTGCTAATTGATTAATTACTGACTGTTAATTGATTAATTAATTATTAATTAAGGGTCATATATTCAACAGAGTTATTAACTGAGCCGGTATTAGCTACTCGTCCACCGAGTAATTCAACAAGGATGCAGTTATTAACCCTTATAAAACTCTTCTTAATTGCGGTGTTAAAAAGAGCTTTACTTTAGTGTGAGGGACCGAGCTCAAGGAACCAAGGAGCAACAGGTTGGTAGTGCACAAATGAGTTTTAGTTTCAAAATAAGCAAAATGGAAAAAAATCACAAGAGAAAAGAGGGCCCATTTTAAAAAGAGGTCAAAGAAACATAACTCAACTGTAAAGCAATTAACTAAACTAACTTATATTAACAAACTAAACACAATAAACTAACCTAACAAACAAAGACTTAACTGACCTAACCTGCAAAACCAAGATGGTGG
>JBBPCX010071487.1:0-10000 GCA_037974365.1 Hydrocynus forskahlii
TGTCTGCGTCTCAGCCGAGAAAGACAGGCCGACGGCCGCCGTGCACCGGACAGCCGTTCTTTTCCAGAACGCACAGACTGCCAGTCCACCCCTGACTCATCTTGAGTGTTTCTCTTGTTTCTTGTTGTGTTCTTCTTAAAGCCCTGTATTATTATTACTGTAAATTAAATTAAAAGAGGCTGTTGAGCTCAGTCCCTGTCCAATGTTTGCTTTAACCAGTAGGTCTCTACAGTACAGTACTCCTCCTGAAGAACCCTGAATAAGACGCCCGGCTAAGGAACAGTAAATTATTGATGTAAAAATTATTGTTGATTACCCCTACATTTTACTGTATTTTTATTACTAAAATTACATTAAATTATTACTGTATTTACCTGCTTATACCAAAGAAAACGACAGCGTATACCAAAGAAATTACGGTACAGTCTATACAGGGGTAACATCAGTATTTACATTCCAGCACTGCGGAAGTTCAGTGTAAACTGTACAGTACAAATACGGGCTTACCTTTATATTTCCTTTAAGAGTAATGTATTAAACTGAGTTTAAAATGAAATGAAAGTGTTTTGGGAGCATATTTGGGGACATATTTAGGGTTTACTATATAAATGCCTACAAATGCCTATAGGCTACAAATGCCTATTTTTTTTTCCACAACACAACAACGCATTTTTTCACTATAAGCAGGTGTTCTTGGAACGTAACCCCTGCAAGAAGCGGTGGGTTACTGTATACCAATACTGTGATGCTGCCCTTTGTAATACTGATTGCAACCCTCTAACCAATCACAGTGCATCATTTCAAACCATACTAACTGTTCACTTTTTGCACCATTTGTAAATGTTATAGGAAATGCTACATCCATACTACATTTGAAATATATAAAATTGTGGGAAGTCAGTAATGTGACATGACTAAAGCCAGTTCAAGTCAATTTATTTATAAAGGACATTTTAAAACAACAGAAGATGAGCCAAAGTGCTGTACAAATGAAAAAAAGTAACACAAGGTTTAAAAAAACACAATACCAATCCGTTACCGACAAGAAACAGAAAAACAAATGAGTCCTTAAACGAGATTAAAAAATGTCAATAGAGGGAGAAGACCTAATTTCAAGAGGCTATGAGAAGCAGTTTACTGGAGGACCTAATAGATCTTGGTGCAGTGTTTGGGATGAAGGAGGTTACAAAAAAAAAGCAAAAGCAAAATTTTTGAAATCTCACTGGAAACCAGTGGAGAGAAGCACAGGAGAAATATAGTTCCTTTTCTAGTACCAGTTTTGAAAGTGCTGGGCGCGTTAATGCATGATTATCATGCTAACGCATTATTTACTTAATGCCAGCAATTATTTCATTATGAGTTAACCCAGTTTTTTTTAAATTACTCTTACTTTGAAAGTTCGTTTTTCTGTGCTGACTACTTCACCTCACTCTAACAGGGACACTCGCTACTGAACATACTGACTGCTTCTGCTGCTCCCTGATAAAAGAAAAATGTTTCTGCTGGTCCCTGTTCAGAAAAAAAAGAAAACAGATTTATATATGTGAACTTGCTGTTGCTCGGAAAGTGCCAGATATTTTGTTCCGATCGTGGCTCTGGACCGCGGGCGCCGTGTTCTGATGATTCATGCTGCCTTGTCGAAAAATGCTGCTGGAGCACAAATCGACAGCAGAGTCTATCGATTCATGCTACCCTGCCGAGAAATGCTCCCTTTAAATGTATATAGTTCATATGGTCAGTTTATAACACAGATAATGATGAGAAATAGACAAATAATATGCATAATCAGAGAAAAATGTATTGTATTTAAAATATTTATTTATTAGCGGTGTATCATTTCATACAGCCTTGTCAAAAAATGCTACCTTGAAGCTTATTCAGTTTATGCAGTCAGTTTATAACACTGATAATGATGAGAACTGGACAAATAATATGCATCATTAATTATATGTTCTATGTCTCTGCGGGGTTTTTTTTTTTGGAGGGGGGGTGTCGGGTTTGTGTGGGTTATAATGGTTCTATGGTTCTAAAGCTATCATTTTTCCAGCACCCATGCTCTGGACTCTGAGGGTACCTTGTTTTTCTATAACAAACTACATAAAACGTGAACGCCCTGTAGTGGCAAATAGCTTTGGTTTTATATTTGATTTGATTACATTAATGTTTAAGTTTAGATTTACAGAAATATCTGAACTGTAACTGTGTTCAAGGGAACACTGCTGTTAAAAAGCTCCTTATTTGTGTTTGTAAACCAAATGTTATTGCACTTGTGTTCATATAAAAAAATAAACGTACAATACACTATTTCTGAATTAATTATTAAATTTTGCGTGCGATTAATCCGAGCCCAATTTTAGTCATTGCCCAGCATTAATAAAAACACACCCAGAATGAAGCGTCTGGAGCTGTGATTGGTCAGCACACACTGTGATTGGTTTGAGTGTTCATTTTCATATTGTGACCTTTTATAATGTCAGTACTGCAAAGGATGATATTACAATAATGATAACCAACATGAATAACAATATCTTTGTGAAATTGTTTATGTGCAGCAATACCTCTATTATCAAGTGCACTAGTTTATTGTGTTATGTAAAATATCACTCCCTGTGTCACTATTATGCGCAACATTATCAGTATAAAGAACAACTCCAAACCACTATTAGTGTTACTAGTAAACTACTTCAGCAGTAATGTATTTATCTACAGTATTTATATCCACCTCTCTTACTGAACACAGCATTTTGTGTATAAAGCATAGTGTATTTAGTACAGAGTATTTTCTGGAGAGGTTCTGGGGAAGGTCAGACTTCCTCCCAAAGGTAGGACAGATAGGACAGACGACAAGGGAGATGATGATGGTGATGGGATGCAAAAATTTGTCATTAGAAATGAATGGCAGAAATGGGAAATTTTGGATGCTACAACAGAAGGAGGAGATTTGTTCTCAGACTGACACTTTACAGTACTGTGCAAAAGTCTTAGACACCTATGCAAATAGTTTAAAGCCATTTTTCTCAGTGTGTGGTAAAGTGTCTTTTTGTCAGCAAAGCTAACATTAGAATAAATACAAACAAACAAGAAATCAAACAGTATCACGATTTGTTTTGTAGGTAAAAAGTAGTTGATATTGTGTTGAGGAGAACACAGGTTCGGTTCCAGATTCCTCCTCGGTTCCTCCAGACGTTGTTTGGATTGTGGAACTCCATCAGCAGCTCCTGATTTAATTTAATGAAGGATTCGAACCAGGTTTCTGATGGAACTACAAGTAGTACTGGACTTCCACAAGAAGCGCACTGGTATACTGAACATAGCATCACTATTTACTGTAAAATGTCATTTGTATTTATACTTTTTTGTTTTATTTAGTATGTTTAGTATATTACTATGGGAAAATATGCTTACTGCTCATGTAAACAGTTTTTAAATATTATTGTCACAGGTACCTTTTGCACAGTAAAGTATATAATATAAAATAATAAAATAATACATATTTTTTGTTGTGCATGCCTTTTGTGTTGTATTGTCTGGCTGTACATTTGCATTCAGCTCTCATTTACTATACAGGCCTCTAGCTCATCCCACCAACTGAAAGCTGGCCTCACGTTACACCTGAAATGTATGTCAGGAATGGAAACATGGTCTGCAGAACCAGATCAAGATTTCAGATTTTCCAGTCATAGCACTGGATGGAACTTGCCATACAGTTACTGATCTTTGGGGGGAGTTTGTAGCTTCACATGACACACCCATCCAGCCTTTAAGTGGCAGAGCTAAAGTAAATAAGACAACCAGGATAACTGGCTTTTTCCTATCTCTTTATCACACTGGAATCCAAATATCTCTGGGTGAGTGCCAGCCTCGCTCATAAATCACAATGTTTTGTTTGTAGATATTTCCATAGAGCCAGTGACTCTTCCTTTTTATGCTGCTAGTCAAAATTACACCCATGCACGACCAAGCAAAAAAGAGGACTGACAGTGTTATAACTGTGATATACACATGCCATTACCACCAGCTCTCGCAGTTGTGTGTTAAGCTTAATATTGCAACTTTTTGCAATTTTCCAGGTCCACCTTAAATGGTACAGTGGTGCCACAGTGTAACTGCAGCACTTGTTTTTAAGGTGGAGCAGAAAAATCAGAATCAGAACCTGGCGATTATGAGGAGATGGTCCTTTGGACTCACCTGAAGTGGATGATTTCCTCATGTTCAGCAGTAATTAGAGGTTTGAAGGTGTAAATTAAAAGAAGGAAAACCGTAGTCACGACTAGGCTAGAACTAAAGACTAGATACTGTAATTTAGTGATACGTCTCGAGCACAGGTTCAGTTCTCACGCGCGGTCAGTTTTGGCTCCGCCCCTTTTGTCCTCGTGTCCACAAGTCCAGTTTGTGTTTGTTTAGTTGGTTTCTCGGGAGCGTTTTGGGTCCCGTGTAAGCGTTAGAGTCCTCCTGGAGGAGCAGAATCCCGTCGCCCAGGGCTAAAGCGACCTCACCTGAAGGCTGACTCCGCCCCCTCACACACCTGAACACACCTGATCTTTTAAACTCGTGTCAAACTCAGAGGCGCTTCCTGGAGGCTAAGCTAACAGAACAGAGTGAAACTGTCAGATTACGGATCAGAACTTCATTCAGTACAAAATCACAGTCCTGGACCCCAAGGTGGGGAATTCGTGAGAGAAACATTTTCTACACGTTCACTTCAGTCCTTCACCTTTAATCAACCCTGTTAGAGGAAGTGTAATTTTTACTTAGAAAAGAAAGAAAGACAGAAAGAAAGACTGAATGAGAGAAGGTAAGGAAGGACAGAAGGAGGATGAGAAAGGAAGAATGAATGAAAGAAAGAAAGAACAAGGAAGGAAGCAAGGAGGGTAAGAAAGAAAAGACAGATGGAAGGGAGGAGGGAAAGAATGAAAGTAAGAGAGAGAAGGAGGGAAAAGAAAAGGAGGGTAAGAAAGAAAAGACAGATGAAGGGAGGAGGGAAAGAATGAAAGTAAGAGAGAGAAGGAGGGAAAAAAAGAAAAGGAGTGAAAGAGAGAAAAGATCACCCACCTAATTTAGGGGACAATCACATTTTAACTTGATTCCTAAAAGATGCTTTGATTGTTGAGGGAAATGTTTTTTTTGTAGTTATGTAAAATCTCCAGATTATCATTTTAAATTTTATTATTTCAGTTAAAACTTGGGAAGGTTTCAGAATGAAATTTGATTATTTACAAGTTGTGTTAGGTCGTCTGACTTGTTTGGTCAGAGGAGCACTGGAGGGGAAAAAAGATTAGTTTTTTATTTTTGGTGTGAGTCTTTTTCTCAGTTTGAGGTTTTAAGTGCATCAATAAACCTCTATATCGATCCAGTAATTAACATTAATATGGAACATCATGCATGCAGGCGATCACAAATTATTATAAACGTGTACTAAACATGAATATGCAGATATACAAGTAATGAACAAGAAGGGTCAAATGAATATATCTGTGTAGGATTTCACCCAGAATCTGCTCTGTGTCACTATTTCTTTAGTTTTGGGTATGACAACATGTATAATAAACTGCTTTTTAATTTTCTTAAATGAAAATTTGTTTCACTTCTCTAGTGTAATGATTTAAACAGACTAGAGCAGAGAACAGTGTTCTGAGGTGTAGGTGTGTGTTTGGCCCAGCAGGTGGTGCTGTTTCCAGGTATTTTGCATAATATCTTAATATATTCATTTAGTAGTTAATTCAGTCATATCACAATAAATAATTCATGAACAAATCAACATTTTAACTGTCTCAATTTCACTGTTTTCATGTATAGTTCATTCAAATGAACATGGAGTAATGAGCACATAAATTAACAGTGTAATTTCATGGCCTGTAATTTTAAAATATCGTCATATTAGTTTCGTACTTTGATTATTAATAAAAAGTTCTGGTCATATTCATGCCATCAAGTGAAATCGTTTAAATTCATCAGCAGGCCATCAAAATAAGGTGGACAGGGTATGAACAACATGGACTAGAGAGTAAACATTTTGAGTCTGTTGCAGGGTTTACAAAACCCTGTTTTTCAGGGTTTGGGCTAGGCCCCTTAATGCTTCAGCGAACCAAGACATTTTAGAGAACTCCATGCTTCCAACTCTGTGGACACAGTTTGGGGAAGAACCTTTTCTATTCCAGCATGACTGTCCCACAGTGCACAAAGCGAGCTCCATAAAGATGTGGCTGGAGGAGTTCAGTGTGGAAGAACTTGACTGGGCCGCACAGAGTCCTGACCTCAACCCCATCCAGCACCTTTGGGATGAACTGGAGCAGAGATTGTGATCCAGACCTTCTCGACCAACATCAGTTTCCGACCTCATAAATGCTCTACAGAATGAATGGCCACAAATTCCCACAGAAACTCCCAAATCTTGTGGAAAGCCTTCCAAGAAGTGTGGAAGCTGTTAAGGCTGCAAAGGGGACCATATTAAAACTTATGTTTCTGAATGCTATGTCATTGATCTCCACATGGGTGTGATGGGCAGGCGTCCCAATACTTTTGTTCATCTATATCTATGAATCTGTATTAGGCCTCTCCCAAACTTGAAATTTGCTGCCATGAATATCTGGTCATCAAACAACAAATCACTTTTAGTCAGTGATCTTATTACTACACACAAGACTGATTTCCTGCTCTCAACTGAAACTTGGTTAGATGACAGCTGCAGTGCATCAGTGCTTAACGAAACAGCTCCCCCAAACTTTAACTTTCTTACAGTCTCTCGCATGGGTAGGAAAGCAGGGCTGAAAGTGCGTTACATAGAGATACATCTCAATGCAAGCAATTGTCATTGGGTGAATTTAGCTCTTTGAATATCTCTGTATTGTCTTAAAATATTCTTAAAATATTCTGCTTGTAATGATCTACAGGCCACTGAAGTACTGTCTTAACTTTACTGATGAATTTTCTGGCAAAAATATGCTGCTATATTCGACACCTTTGAGATCACTCAGCACTTGTTTTAAGAAAGGCCTGAAAACATTTCTTTTTAGCCAATGTTTTTAATGATTGCTCGCTGTTTATTTTATTTTTATTTATTTATTTTTTTTTGTCTTTTAATATAATGTTTTCACTGTACGCACTTTGAGATTTTTTGTAAAATGTAAAGTGCAATATAAATAAAATGTATTATTATTATTATTATTATTATTATTATCAGTAAACCAAGTCTCAGTTTTACTTCTGGCTCTATCAGATCATCACTGTTTTCTTTGATGCACTGGTGTCACCTATAATCCAAAGAGGTACATTACTAAAAACGCCAGGGCTGATTTTGTGAAAGCCACATCTATGACGACAGGCAAATCAGCGGAGTCTGTAGATGAATGTCTTACACATGTGAATCAGAGAAAACTACCATGCCATAAGGAGTCCCTCAAGGGTCATTTCTTGGACCTGTCATGCTTCCTCTGGGTCAAATTCCTCTTGGGTGATGTGTCCTATCTTAACTATGCAGATGACACTCAGATCTATCTAACTCTCTCACCAATGGCTCCAATATATTCCTTGTGTTGGTGCCTCGATAAAGTACATAATTGGATGTATCAAACCTTTCTCAGACTAAATAAAGACTAAATGGATATTATCTTGTTTGGAAATAAAGAGGGAAGATCAATTCTCCATGCCTACCTGAAATCTAGAGCACTTTAGACATCCAACCATATAAAAATCTTGGCATGATCACTGATCAATACCTTAGTTTTGGTGATCACATCAAACCTGTGACAAAGTCAGAAAGTTAGAGACTTTGTGTCCAAACAAGATTTATTCATGCATTTATTTCCCCCAGGGTTGACTATTGCAACACTCTACTCAATGTCAGGTCCTTGCACTGACCCCAGTTCAGTACAGGATTTATTTTGTACTCCACTCAATAGTTTAGACCCTAAATCCATCTCTGATATGTTTGGTGTTTATGATCCTGGTGGGTCTCTTAGATCTGCTGAAGCTGCTCAGCCAGTGGAGAAAAGATCTGAAAATAAACCTGGTGAAATGGTGTTTATCCACTATGCTGTCCAACCAACTGTCCATCAGTATCAGATCTGCACCAATTGGATCTTTAAAAAGCGGCTAAAACTGCACTATTCTCCTCCATCTTTTAAACATTTGCACTTCTACTTCTATACATTATTTCTTCCAATATTTTATTCTGTTTTGTTTTATTTTGTATTCTATTCCTATTCTTTGTAAAGTACATTGAATGACCTTTTGTGCATGATAATATAGAAATGTTGAACTTGAACTTGACAGTGTTTTAGCATCTGATAAAAACAATGCACTGCCACTGGTGTTCAGCAATAACATGTAAAACCATGCCTTTTGTCCCGCTCAAACCACATCCACCTCTTTTGGGTTGGTGTCAATGTTTTAGTGTTTTCCCGCACAAACCACAGACTTGTCAATGTACTTTAAGACAAGGTGTGAAAATGAACAAAACTTCCCCAGGACTGGGCTGAAAACTGTATTCCTTCATATTTATGACAGTGGTTACCACAAAAAAATGATTCTAGATCAGCTTTTCTACTCCTGAGGGTGTTTATGAATAAATCTAAATCCTGTTGTCTAAAAAGTCTTTTCTGCTACACACTGAGGTTTTGTTCTTTTGTATAGCTCGCAGTAAGCCGTACTGTGATTTGAATCACATCATCCAGTCAGCGCCACCTCGATGAAGAGGTGGGAGTGATTTGAGTGGACTGAGAGAATTGGAAAAATTGATTTGGTTTGCTGTTGACTTCTAGTGTTTGTTAGCAACATTAGCCTTGTAGCTCCAGTTAGTGCTCCACTAAATGTACATTAGGTGAAAAGGAGAATTCTTGCTAAACCATACCTGTAACACCAAAGACATAAATCTTAGATCCTACCAGCATATGCACGTTACGCTGGTCTTTACTGCACCTTTGTGTGTCACTTCTGTAAAAAAGATTCTTAAACAGGAGGGCGTACTGTTGATTATTTAAACTTTAAAAGACCAGGCCATTTATCCACATATATTGTCACAGTATAAACCAGACAATGTAAGAGATGTCTGGTTTTAAAATCTGAGTGCCTGAGCCATATCTGAAGGCATTATATCACACACACACACACACACACACACACACACACACACACACACGTCCTGGTATGGGAATAGCTGTGCTCAGGAGTGATCCGCAGGTCTGCTCTCCCTTCCCTACAGGACATATACACCAGGAGATGTAGGTCCAGAGACTGCTCCAACTTCTGCAATCAGCCAGAAGGTTCCACACTACCATGGCTAAAACAGAGAGGCTCAGCAGGTTCTATTCTCAGGCCATTCTGTGTTAACGCGCTACAATAACACATTAACGTGCCCACATGTGTATATATATATATATATATGTGTGTATATATATATATATACACACAAATACATGCACACACACACACACACACACACACATGTGTATGTATATATATACATGTGGGCACGTTAATGTGTTATGGTAGCGCGTTAATGCAATTTTTTTTATCCTTTTATTTTGACAGTCCTGCTTTTTTGGGCTCATGGTTGCATGCAGCACGCAGCGCTCTAAGTCTGGCTGGTGTTCCCGGGGGTCCGGCGTCCCAGTACTTTTGGCCATATTATATGAACAAAAGTATTGGGACGCCTGACCATTACACCAACAGGGTCTTTAATGACACTGCATTCAGATACATGGAGTTTTATATGGAGTTGGTCCCCCTTTGCAGCTGCTATAATGATTTTGCTCCTCATACACTGGACTCTTGAGGGGAACTTGTTTTTCTATGACAAACTAGATAAAACGTGAATGCCCTGCATTGGCAAATAGCTTTGTATTTATTTTTGATTTGATTGCATTAATGTGTTAATGTTTAAGTTACATTAATTTACATTCATGTTAAAAGCTCTTTATTTGTTTAAAACGTTTGCAAACCAAATGTTCTTGCACTTTTGCTCATATAGCGGTACTTTAAAAATAAAAGTGTGCCATACACT
>JBBPCX010071501.1:9330-26935 GCA_037974365.1 Hydrocynus forskahlii
TTATATACTGCACTAAAGCCAGTTTAAATACTAATGTTCCACCTTAAGTACTCCAGAAAAACCAGCTTAAATACTGATTTTCCAACAGTTTTGATAAATGATAAACTATAGTGTATCACAATAATTAACTGGACCTAATGCTGTGGGATCTAACTTATCTTTGACCAGACCAATGTAAAACAACCTTGGGTGTAATATTGAGCAATTTTTTAAAATTAATCTTCAACCACATTTAAATTGTTAACAGTCACCACTGAGAAAAATTAATTTTTTTAAATCTGCATACTTAAAACAGAAAACCTGTAGACTCAAAATTCCCTTACAATAAAAGCCAATGAGCAGTAGCTTAATACTATGAAAATGCAAGTATTTGTTTATAACTTGAAATTGAACTGCTACATCCTAATGATAGAGGTTTTGGTTGACTCAGACTGAGAAAAAGGAAAGCTGAATTTGCATTATACAACATTTCAAACACAGTAAAAAGTCTTATCCTACAGTCTTCTAGTACCTATAGTAAACATATGAAGCCAGAGAAAACTCCACGCACACCTTTAGGCTGGTAACAAATCCCCCAAATTATTCCCTATGGAAAATACACAAACATAAATAAATAATCATTTTTAACAACTGGCCAACAAAGTATTTTAATGAATCAGTCAAATAAATTACATACAGTACTATGGAAAAGGCATCTATGCAAATTGTTTGAAGCCATTTAAATCAGCTGTGGGTTTCCTTCTGCCCCCCAAAACACAAGTGCACATTAGAATAGATGCAATCAAACAAGAAAGCAGTAAAAAGTTGGGTTTTTTGTGTTGTATTTTGTGACCTGGTGAGAAGAACACAGGTTTGGTTCCAGATTTCTGCTCTATGCCTCCAGTCACTGTGTGGATTTATAAAATTCCATAAAAATCACACCTTATTGAATCCAGTGAAGTAATTGAGCCAAGCCAGGTATTTGATGGTAGCCACAAGTATTACTGGGCTTTCATGAGGAAAGAGGCCTGGAAAAGGCTGAGTACACATTGCTGTGCTTAAAAAACACTATTTACTGTATTAATGTCATTTGTATTTGTTGTAGTATCAGAGGTTTAACACTAACCTAACACTACAGCCCAGCAGTAAACAGTGTTTAAGACTTTTGCATTATACTGTACATAGAAATATACAAATTACATAAAAAGGCGCAGTTAAAAAACTGATCAGTGCCCTACAAGAAGAGCTGTAACAGTACCAGTGTCTTCACACCTGGGATTGGTAGCAAAGCTCAGTGATAAAAGTGAGCTTTGAGTCAGCAGGTTTTCTGTTCTTCCTGCTGAAATTAATGTTTGCCCAGATAAAGGTCAGGTTGAAACCTCTGTGCTGTCTCTTTCTTCTTTAGATTCCTGTCCAACACCTCCTTTGAAGGTCTGACGGGCCACATCCAAGTTCAGCGCTGGCATTCCAGAGTCTCAACCACCCAGCGTTTCCACATTTGGAGCCTCCAGAAGGATGCAATGGGTCAACCAAGTTGGGTGACCGTGGCTGGTTATCAGGCCGGCCGCCTGGAGGTGGAAGAACAAGGCCTTTGGCCCGGAGTGACCCAGCGAGTGTCAGATGAAAGCCCAGGAATCCGTCCTGGAGGCCGCTGGCAGCCTGGGCTTCCGGTGGTTGGCAGCAGACTTCGCGTTGTGACTTTAGTGGAGCATCCATTTGTTTTTACAAGGGAAGTGGATGATGAGGGTCAGTGTCCAGCTGGCCAGCTGTGCTTGGACCCCCATACCAACAGCTCAGATGTTCTAAACCAGCTTTTCAGAGAGCTGGAGCAGTCTAATAGCAGCAGCAGTAGCAATTCCATACCCTCAGACATTCGTAAATGCTGCTACGGCTATTGTATAGACCTTCTGGAGAAGCTAGCGGAGGACATGCAGTTTGAGTTTGACCTTTATATTGTGGGTGATGGTAAATACGGAGCATGGAAAGGGGGCAGATGGACCGGTCTGGTCGGGGACTTGCTCAGTGGAGCGGCCGACATGGCCGTCACAAGCTTTAGCATCAACTCAGCACGCAGTAGAGTCATAGACTTCACCAGCCCCTTCTTCTCCACCAGCCTGGGCATCCTGGTGCGGACTAAAGACACAGCTGCCCCGATCGGGGCCTTTATGTGGCCTCTGCACTGGTCAATGTGGGTGGGGATCTTTGTGGCCCTCCATATAACCGCCCTTTTCCTCACTCTGTATGAGTGGAATAGCCCCTTTGGCATGACACCGCATGGACGAAACCGCATCCGGGTCTTTTCCTACTCGTCCGCACTCAACCTCTGCTATGCCATCCTGTTCGGACGGACCGTGGCCAGCAAAACACCAAAGTGCTGGACGGGACGCTTCCTGATGAACCTCTGGGCCATTTTCTGTCTGCTAGTCCTGTCCAGCTACACGGCTAACTTAGCAGCAGTCATGGTGGGAGAAAAAACATTTGAAGAGGTCTCAGGAATACATGATGCCAAGGTGAGATGCTGCACCTGTTCCCTTACAATCCAATTTCATCACTGATGGAATAAAGCACTATTTCTCCGTATCTGTATTTTTGAATGATTTTCATTTATTGAAAATATCAGCTGTCCTTTACATTTTCTGAAACTGTTATGAAGAATGGCAATTGTAACAAATATGTAAAAATGTCTGGAGATGCAGAGTTTGTTACATATTTGTTACATATTTGTTACATATATGTAAAAACATTAAAAATGACAAATCTGGAGATGCAGAGTTTGTCATGTCGTTTTTAATGTTTTTGCATATTTGTCATATTGAAGAATGGACCAGTAGAAATCTGAAGAATGGACTTGTTCAGATGATTAAGAAGTTTTGTTCCTCTTCCTGAAAAGTTAAAATTTTTTAGATATAAATTTTATTCCAACAATGCTGCATTACTTTTATACAGTTTTCTGAAGATTACTTAATAACACCATTTTGGAAAGATAGCAGTTAGTAATGCTATACCTCGCTGCATAATACTGAAAATCATACCATAAACGTGACATGGCAGATGTCAAATGCTCGCCTGACAGATTATGTCTATTAATATAACAGTGTCATGTTAGTACTGCTGGCCAGCACAGTTAGGTAGTGCTGGGTTTGATTCATAACTGGGCGGCCGAGGGTCCTCTAAGGGCACGTTTCTCCTTTATCCTCCAGATTCCTCCCACAGTCCAAAGACATACCTGTCAGGTGAATTGGAGATGCTAAACTGCCCCGTAGGGGTGTGTGTGTGTGTGTGTGTGTGTGTGCGCGCCAAGTGAGTGTTTCTGTGTGTGTGTGTGTGTGTGTGTCCTGTGATGGACAGGTGGCCTGTCCTGTTTCTCTGCCTTTTGTCCTCTGAGGCTCCAGCACTCCCCGTAACGCTGGTTAAGGATAAGCAGTTCAGAGAATGGATGGATGAATGTTTGTAGCTGTTTATTGTAGCTTTATTGAAGCTTTATCATTGCTGGAAAAGCTACAATAAAGCTTAATATGACATTAAATTGGCAAAAAAGATCCTCTTGTGTTACAGACCGAGTTCTGAGCTCAGCTTGTTCAGTTTTGATCAGATTTGCCTGAATGTGGTTTTGTTCAGTTAGTCTGTAAAGCGTCTCACAGTTTGTCTTGTTGGGTGATTTGTATTCTGTGTGTTTAGTGTTGAGTCATCACAAATAACAACACAAGCAGAGCCTCATCTCAATCAATCACAACAAGTCAGAACTGATTGTTGGATAAAAACTCTTATGATATGAAATGTTCCAGTATTACAATACTTTATAATGCAAATCTGTAAACGAACATTGTTTACAAATGGCTACATTTACACATTTACACTATTTTATTTGCAGCTTTTTATATCACCCAAGTGGCAAAAAGGCAGCTCATTATCAAACTAAAAAAAGCTTTAGCGCAACAGGGAAAGACCAAAACGACAATTAAATGATCAGTCCTGATTGTTGTAACCGTTTTTGTGTTCTTTGAAAATGATCTAGAATCAGTATTGTAGGTTTGCTTAGTTGGGTTTTTGGGTTGTACCATGGGAAAAAAAAGCCCTAGGTGAAAATCTTAGGAGTTAAAAATACTTTTTTCTGCTAGAAATATGAGTGGGGAAAAGAATGAGTACTGAAGTCCAGTAATACTGAAATATTTCTACTTAAATTCAGTAAAACACAGTCATTCAAGTACTTGGTCTGAAAATCTCGTCTTCATTAAAGTAACCTAAAATAAATAAAATAAATAAATAAAAAATTCAACCTTACACAATATTCCTGCTTAATGTTGGAAAATTGTAGGTGTGCAGTTAGTGCCATGCTCATTACACACCTGTCATTTGGCTGCATTTAGCAGGCACATTGTGTAAGGTTGAATTATTTATTTATTTAGCTTCAGCGCTAAAAGAGCAAACTTCAGGCAGCAGACGTGTCACCGCTGATTGATTTGGGAAAAGGGGGAAATGTTTAAATTAGATTTTTTGTTTGGCAGAACAGGTACTTTAAAAGGAGCTGTCAGACTCACTGCCATGATGAATTTCTGCACTTCAATCCTCTCAAAAATGTGATTTATTTATTTATTTTTTTAGATATATATGTTTTTTTTCTGAAGCAAGCAAATGTATTTAAATAAATGAAGAAAAACGAGCAGCAGTGACATGCTGCTTTCTGTGTCTGTTCAGTTCAGTTGCGATTCTTGCTGTGGGAAGGTCGTCTGGCTACAACACAAATTCACCAAAAAACTGAGCGAAGGGTCACAAAAACATGACCTGACAGACAGCAATAAATTCTGCCTGGCTGGATCTCTTGCTGTGGTTGTTCGATTTGTTAGAGGCTGAAAGTAACAACTATAGCTGAACCCAGAGCGATGCAGTACACTCCCCTGGCCACTTTATTAGAAATGTAGCTCCTCCTTGCTGGCGCTAGAGACTGTAGCCCATCTGTGGACATGGTGGCTCCTCTAGACCTTCATCAGGGGTCGGCTTCTGAGATAGTTTTCGGTGCTGGACGACTCTCAGCCTGATACACTCACACCTGATACACTCACACATGACCATGGTACTATCACGGCTGTGCTGGGAACCGTCCACCATGCTCTTAGGGAGGTTCTCCTTTTGAGTCTCACTATTTGGCAAGATCTCAGATTGAATAGTGAGCCTGCATCAATGCATGACAGCTGTTATAACTTGTATGTAACTGCTTATTATTAATTTAATATTATTAATTAACTTAATTAGCAACCTGATTTTTAAATTTAAAGTGATGTCTGAATACACCACAGTGTGAACTTCTTTCTCTGCATTTAACTCATTCAGCAAGTGAAGCAGTGGGCTACCACCAACTAGCAGTGTTGGGATTTGAACCCACAACATTCTGATTGCAGGGGCAACATCCTAACCACTGGGCTACCAGCTGCCCCTTATAAACCCTTTATAAGGATAGTCTAATTGTGAAGTGAAGCAACTGTTTATATGGAAGTTCCCCTGGGTTGTGTTCTGTCAGATGTCACGCTGAGCTTTGTTTGGTGTCACATGCAAATGACTATAAAAAACAAAAAAGAATTGTTTTAGGTTTTAGAAACAAACAGAAAAAACACAAGATCTCTGAACACGGGAGAACTTTCAGGATAGTTTCCATCCACAAGTGGGTGGGGAAATCCCGCAGAGGGAGGGGGTCCGGAGAGCAGCTGAGCGGCAGCGTGCTGAGAAAAAGAGTAGCAAGTATATTTACTGATATCAGATTATTCTAAAACACTCTGAGTTCTAAGGGTTTAGGAGATTTTCCTTTTGAGTCTTGATTCCTCCCTGTGTTTCGTCCTAATGATCCTGGAGAGGTCAAGAACTGGTCCATAGTGTTAGAAATGGCCCATTAGGGTTCTCAATCTATGTGCCAGATACACTAGTACTGGCACCACACACAATCAAATGTCAGTGTTACTGCTGTGCTGAGAACAGTCCCCCACTCAAATAATATCTGGAACACAGCTGTCCTGTGGCCAGGAAACTGACTAATGATGAATGAGGTAGAGGGGGCTGAAACACTGTGCAGCAACATATGGGCTACAGTCTGTAACTGTACACATGTATGAAGCCTGTCATGATGGTAACACTTTAGCTTATGATTAACTGTGATATAAATAATTATGTTAATGAATGAAAGAATCTTAAGGTAGGAACATTTGCTGTATTCCTTAAAATAAGAGGATGACGGGTATTAATATAGGGCCCCACGGAGGTGCAGTGGGAAATGCTGTTGCCCCACACCTCCAGCGTTAGGGATTTGAATCCGGGTCCTGGTCTTGTGTGTGTGTGTGGAGTTTGCATGTTCTCCACGTGGTGGTGTGGGTTTCCTCCGGGGTCTCTGGGTTTCTCCCACAGTCCAAAGACATGCGTCAGGTGAATTGGGGATTCTAAACTGACCGCCCGTGTGTGTGTGTGTGTGTGTGTGTGTGTGTGTGTGTGTGTGTGTGCCCTGTGGTGGGCTGGCACACCACCCAGCCTGGGTCCCCACCTCATGCCCGTAGACCCCGGTATAGACTCCAGGTTCCCACGACGCTAGGAAGGATTAAACAGTGACGGAAAATGAATGAACGAAAGGATTAATATACTGCAATATTGAGGATACTCACACAACAAATGCCCTGTTACACAGACCCATGTGTAGAGTCCAGCAGAGCTTACCTTTCTCTTCAGTGTGAAAAGAAGAAAACAGAAAACAAAAACATTCACTACATCACGTTTTTTAAGCTGTCTGCTTCGATTGCATGTCAACAGAGTTAGAGAAGAATCTCACACTGAAGGAAAAACAACAAACCACTGCCCACTGAAGGTGCTGTTGCATCATAATAGATGTTTTTTGTTGTTTTCTATGATTATAAAGGTGTGCATTATCTGCTTTCTTTGTTCTCTGGTGAAAATGCACCAAATTTACATTCATTTCTAACAAACATATAACTGTGAAATCTAACCCTGGAAGGTAATTGCAGCTGGTTTAAATAATCACAATGATGTTAAATAATTGTGCTGAGGAGGTCATGTAATAATTGTGATGCTCCTTGCATAGTGGACCTTTAAGGTACAAAGCTGTCAGTAAGTGGAAACACAAGCAGGGTGTGTCCAATAAAGTGGCCAGTGGTTGGAAGCACAAGCTGGATGTTCCTAATAAAAAGGCCGATAAGTGGAAGCACAGGGTAAGTGTTTGTAATACAGTGGCTGAAAATGTAACATATTGTGCAAAAGTCTTAGGCACCTATAAAAATGTTTAATTCTATTTTTCTGAGCATGTAATAAAGTGTCTTTCTGCCAGTAAATTGAACATTAGAAGTATCATGAACACAGGTTCGGTTCCAGATTCCTCCTCGGTTCCTCCAGCTGTTGTTTGGATTTGTGTACCTCCATCAGAAGCTCCTGATTTAATTTAATGAAGGACTGATTGAGTCAAACCAGGTTTCTGATGGAAACTACAGTAATACTGGACTTCCACAAGGAACACACTGATATACTGAACATAACATCACTATTTACTGTATAATGTTATTTATATATTTATTCTTTTTTAGTTTTATTTAGTATATTTAGTAATATTATTGTAAAAAATCACATCTAAGCTGTTTTTTAAATATAACCTTTACAGGTGCCTAAGACTTCTGCACAGTAGTGTATATTGACATTATGCCACTCAAATTGTCTCTTGAGTTTAGAGAAATCCATGTGGTGTCATTCATTCATGGTTCATTCCAGAATCTCTGTGTTCTACAGTCCCCAGCGTGATCCTGAAAGCACGGCTGTAGATCCAGTAGCCCCGTGCTTTGGTGTTTTAGTCGGGTGTGTGTGGTGCAATAACTTCAAAAAAGATTCAATTTAACTTTTTTCAACTTCCATTAACTTTTGTATTATTTTAGGCAGCGTGAGCAGTAGCATAAATCAGCACATTAATCTTATATTTCTCTTCTTTAACCTTGTGTATCTCCTTAAATGAGGAACAGCAAAGATCCTTCTAATTAGAAACCAAGTTACAGGAGGGAAATTAAACACAGGGTAATGGAATGGTGCAATGCAATTCGGCATTAATTAAAAATGAATTACGCTGCTAATATATTATACATTTGTTTTAGTTGAATTCTGCCTTTGGACTTCCTCTCACTGCTCTTATAAAGTTTCTCCTGTTGCATCTTAATTTCTCTCAGAGGATCTTCCACATGTTCTTAGTGTCCCTCCCTGTGTTTCTTTCTGTTACTCTTTGAGAGGTTCCTCTTGGTTCTTCCTCATAGTTTTATGGAGGTTCCCCCTTTGAGTCTTGGTTCCCCCGTCTTGATTTGAGTCTTGGTTCCTCTTAGTGTTTCTTTCCCTGCACTTATTAAGTTTCTCCTGTTGTGGCTTGTTTTCCCTCAGAGGTTCTTCCATATACTCTTAGGGTTCCTCTGAGCAACTTCCCCATGCTCTTTTCCTTTTGAGTCTTGCTTCCTCCCTGAATTTCTTCCTCATGCTCTTAGGAGTTTTTTTTCTCTTTGAGTCTTGGTTCCTCCATCAGTTTCTTCGTCATGCTCTTGGGAGGTTTTTCTCTTTGTGGCTGGTTCTTGTCAGTGTTTCTTCCTCATGCTCTTAGGAAGGTTCTCCCTTTGAGTCTTTGTTCCTTTGTTCTTAGGCTTCCTTCCAAGCACCACGTCAAACAACAAGGAGGAGAAACAGCTCTGGGTATGGGAGACGCAAGCAGAGAAACGTTTAGAGTCACTGAAGTGAACTGAAATAATATCTGACTGATATGTTCAGTAATCAGGCAGTCACTGGTAACCAGGACTGTCTAAAACAAATTGAAGTCCATCTCCACTCATTCTGTGTGAGACTGGGGACCAGCGTTCAGTACAAATTTTAGCTGGAGGTCCTGAATTGAAAATTCATCTCCTTAAATCTCCTCAGTACAACTTTAGTAGTTTTAGCCAGCGCAACAGGAGCATTAGCATAAATCAGCACATTAATCTTATTCCTTCTCTTCTCTAACCTTGACATGTCTCCTTAATTAAAGTCCAATCTGGAACCTTCTAATTAGGAACTCAGTCATATGATGGAGACCAAACAAAGCCAATGTGAAACCTAATAATAACTTGCCATTCCTTCTCGAAACATCCCACATTAATTTAAAATGTTATAATGAGAGAAAATTTTGAGCAAATCTTGCGTTATAGTCTGGGTTCCTTTTGGTATCTCTTCATTGTGTAATACACATAACATAATAATGATCTAAAATTATACAACTGAATTCACCTGACCTTAGAACATATCAGAATGATCTGTGCAGGTATGAATCAAGGGAAACTAATACTCATGTTTTACTGTTGGGTTAGAGGAAAAGCTCTGAATTTTACTGAAAGTAAAACTTTACAAAACTTTCAGGTTTGTAAAAAAAAAAAAAAAAGCATCATCGCATCGATCTGAAGATGGTGGTTGTGATTCCAGAGCACTGAAATTGCATCATAAATCATAATAGTATTCTCCAAAGTATGTGCTCCCAGGATACTTGAAATGCTAAAAACAAAAAATGATCTATATTCCACTGCTGTGTAAACAGTTGCTTGTGTTATATTTGTGTTTTGTTATTAATAACCTTGAATTGTACTGAAATGATTGAATTGAGACGAGTGAAATGTGAGATTTCATGCTGTGTTGATTTGTTTTTTGAACATTGATAACTAAATAACTTGTTTTTTTTGTCCATGTTCTTGTCCTTAGCTCCACCACCCGTCTCTGGGCTTTCGTTTCGGGACGGTTCGGGAGAGCAGCGCTGAAGACTACATGAAGAAAAGCTTCCCTGAGATGCACGAGTACATGAGACGCTTCAACAAACCCACCACACCAGACGGGGTCGCCACTCTCAAGTAAGAGTCCGGTAGATTTGGAGGAACCGGATGGATGAAAAAGTGCGGTAGGATGACAAAGGGTCTTGAAATCAAACACGCTCAGTGGACCGGAGCAGAGAGATAATGTCAGAACATTTTTATGAAAACATAGGTCTGCACAACTAATGAAAAATCATAAAGCTTATAGGTTTTTACAAAATGACAACTTTCATAAATTTAAGTCCCATGCCCTAATGGCTCCAGGACTGGTTATACAACGTTAATGATTTAGTTGCTTAAACATTCCACTATTATGAGTATTACATAAAAAGAATCATCAACCTTATATGAATCATCAAATGAAGATACTGATTTGCCTTAGAATATAAGTGAATATATTGATTTTTCCCTTACACAGTATATTGTGTAACACCAGTCTCTTACTGAATCACCACCAAACGTGGTGTGTTTCATATTTTCAAGCACAGAATTGTTAGTATAAATTCGTCCTCTTTCTCTCCTACATCCACACAAGCTACTGGATTGAGCTTTGGCACCTCTCAAAGTCAGATAGAGCTTCAGCCAATCACAAGCCAGCAAGAAACAGCAAAGACAGTCCTGCATCGATACAGGGTTTGGAAGGCGGGACTCACAGTAGAGAAACAGAACTGTTTACCATCCCACAATTTCCTTCAGCAGCAACAGCAGTAGTTTTGCCACAATTTTATCATAATTACTATCAAAGTATGAATAACACACAAAGGATACGTAGAAAAATAAATAAAAACATTACCACCAGTGCGAGAAGGTTACACATAAAAGGCATCATATTTTTCTACATTCTCTCATAAACTTTAGAAAAAGAGGCTTATTCTTCCTGAATTTGAATTTATGGATAACGGTAGACCTGCCATCACACGATTACAGAGCTGAGTGTAAATGAAGTCAGATTCTCTCAGCACTGCGGTTCTTTTCCTGATTAGTCATGAAATCTCCTTCACACCTTTCCTTCACCTCATGATGTTTTCCGTCAAGGTGGAAAGTGTTGAGGCAAGGACATAGGACATCATTTTTTTGGACTATTAGACTGCAGCCTTTGAAGGAAAGGGAGCACACATGCTGCCTGTCAAAGGTCACAGCTCTCCTTCATTAATTCATTCATTCATTCATTCGTTCATTCATTCATTCATTTATTTGGTTAGATAATAAATAGATCTCTTTCTTTCATTCTCTCTTTCTTTCTCTCTCTTTCTCTCTCGCACTCTCTCTCTTTCTATCTCCCTCTCTCTCCCTCTCTCTCTCTCTCCCTCTCTCTCTCTCTCTGTCTCTGTCTTTCTCTTTCTCTCTTTCTGTCTCCCTCTGTCTCTCTCTCTCGCTCTCTCTCCCTCTCTCTCTGTCTTTCTCTTTCTCTCTCTTTCTATCTCCCTCTGTCTCTCTCTCTCTCTCGCTCTCTCTCTCCCTCACTCTCTGTCTTTCTCTTTCTCTCTTTCTATCTCCCTCTGCCTCTCCCTCTCTCTCTCTTTCTCTCTCTCTCTCCCTCTCTCTCTCTCCCTCTCTCTCTCTCTCTCTCTCTCTCTCTCTCTCTCTCTCTCTCTCTCTCTCTCTCTCTCTCTCTCTCGCTCTCTCTCGCGCTCTCTCTCTCTCCCTTAAGCTCTTATCAGGAGGAGTCCTGGTTGAGAGTTAGCTATCAGCTCAGTGCAGTAAATTAGATATTACCAAAGGGAGAAAAAAGTGAATTACATTCAGATGGCAGATCAAAACTTGGCTGTTATGAGACTTTGTCTGGGTGAGTAAACTTTTCCCGGAAATGATCGAGGACTACGAGGCAATGGAGCTCTGGCAGCAGCCGCAGTTATTAGGCGTTCAGTGAAAAAAATATATCCACAAGAGCAACTGAAACCGCAGAACCCGAGAGAAGAGCATCACACACTCAAGTCATGCGCAGCACGGTCCCCAGCAAATAAGGGGGGAAAAGAAGACTTTGATCCATATCTTCAAGAAGGCAGAGAGGGAGTATTGTTCAGTAATTGCAAAGTCCAGCATGAGATGCCCAGGGGCCACTGATCAGAACATTGTGAAGCTTATGATGAAATGAAACAACTCACCCAGCCACCAGAGAAAGAGACCGAGTATTTACCCCACACCCTGAAGAGCTCTTATGGATTTACCCTTCATCTTTATGACAGCTGAACATGCCATGTGGCATTTATATTGCAGGAAGAAAAGTAAATAGAACAACAAAAACAGTCCAAAGTCATTTAGAACAAATTCTAGAAATATCTATTTAACTTGCTTAAAAAATTATACATAGGTATAGCACTCATGTTCTGTAATCACTTAATCCACACCAGAGCCACAGGCATCCAGAGCCTATCCCGGGGTCAGAGGGCGAGAGGCAGGGACACATAACACTACCATGTAAAAATCCTACAAAAATATTTAAAACTCTTGAGATATTTTTTTTTCACCTTAATATTACTAAATATACTAAATAACACTAAAAACAAATTAATACAAATAACATTCTACAGTAAATAACGATGTTATGTTCAGTATATCAGTGTGTTCTTGTAAAAGTCCCTGTGTTCTTTTACAAACAAAACAAATCTTGATACTTTTTACTGCTTTCTTGTTTGTTAATCCTTTATTCTAATGTTGACTTTATTGGCAGAAATAGACTTTTATTATCACACACTGAAAAAAATGGCTTTAAACAATATGCACAAGTGCCAAGACTTTTGCACAGTACTGTACATAAAGGAAAGGAGGATACTTGTGCTGAACAGATAATGTATTGCTTGCGACATATTTTCCCTTAAGTTGATAAAAATTGCCTCCAGAATAGTATGTGTGCATGTCCATGTTGGTCATAGTATAATGGATCAGTGTTTGGAAATGGAGCTTTCTGTGTGTCCCTATGTATCAAAAGAAGCTCCATGCTGCCTTTATTGTTGGATGCTGGGATTTTTCTGAATTTTTGAACAAACATGCACACAGATCATATTCATATCACCATGGAAACACTTATGATTGACATGTTTCTTTGGAATAACAATAAAATGCCTTTTGACGTAAATTCTAATTCATTTGATTCCTAGTTTAACTAGTTCCTAGTCTTTATTAGATATTTACATATCAAAACATTATAGTATTAAAGGAGATTACACAGCAGAAATAGACACTTGGTGTAAGGCTTGACAACTTCTATGAAAATGAGATTTTATGAAAAAGAGAAAAACGAGAGTTTGGAGAGGTGCAAAACTATTCCTTTGAGAACGGATGTGGATTTACCCTGGAGTCTTTGCAGAATCGCTCCCTGCTTTCTAAGAGAGGAATTAGAGGCATCACACAGATCTTGGCTCTCAAACAAACGCAGTGTGAGAGCAGAGAGGAGCCTGGAAGAGGCAGCTGCTCTCGTAATCCTGACACTTGTAAGACTGTCTCCTTCGCCCCTGAGAGAAGCGCGACCTGAGCAGCCTCCAGATTGCAAAAGAGGCAGCGGCAGTCGCCCCCCAAATCCTCTAAACCCACCGCAGGAGGCCAAAGGTTCTCTTTAGCAGAGACAGAAAATTCCCCAGAGTACACAACCCCCTTCTGTCTCTCTCAGTCTATCGCTATCTCGCAATCTCTCGCTGTCTCTCTTTTACAACCCCTCCCCACACACACACACACACACACACACAAACACACCCAACCATCTGCATACACACGCTCTCAGTAAAGTATTTCTGCACTTTCCCTCCTTTTTATGACTGATGCTGTTTTTTCCTCTCATGTCAAAACCACACTGGCTCACTTCTCCTGAGACATGTAACAATGTCAGCATCTTTACCGCTCACATCCTGGGTGAAGAACCTCCAGTGCCAGAAACCCTGGGCTACTTTTCTGTCAGATTGGTTTCCTCAGCAGGTTTTGTTGTCAGATATTGCCGGATGCCGGTTGTGTAACAGTCCTATCTTCCGGGATCTCGGTTATCCGCCCTGCAGGCACCAAGATGAGGTTCCCTAAGGTGAAGAAACTGGTCAAGAGACAAATTCCTAATGATATGTTCACCTTTTAATTCCAGAATAAAATAATTGCTTATTTTTTACTCACATTTACTAACTGTCTGTCCTTCATCGCTCTAAATGTTTACCCATCGCTCTCTCTGCTGAGTTAAAGACCCTCAGCTGTGTGAAAAGCAAACAGTGATTACAAGGCTATTATGGAAGCAAACAGACCTTTTTCTAACAGTGAAATATTAGAAATATTAAACAACTGTCAATTGTCCAATAACCAGCACAGCTTAAAGGCTTGGCTGCCCAAATCCAGGTTAAGCCTGAATTTCCAAAGATGATAAATCTCTGATACTGTTATTTGGTCTAAAAATGACGGATGGATGGATGGATGGATGGATGGATGGATGGATAGATGGATAGTTGGATGGATGGATAGTTGGATGCATGGGTGGGTGTATGGATGGATGGATGGTGTTGTGGTGCTGTACTCTTACTCAAATGTATTTCTTGGAAAAGCCAGAAATATGTAGAAAATAATTCCTTTCACTCAGTGCCATGTACCATTTACTGCATTGGAGTATGGTAATTTTTTCATATGGTAATAATTTACATGTACTTAATTTTATTTGAATATTAAACTTTTATGAATGCACAACTGAAAAAAATGTAATTGCACTCGTTACACACATGACTCATCCAACATTACAAAATCTCAACCATAATTGGCATTTGCAATGTATCACTCACTATCTTTCGAGTCACCAAAACAGTCTCAAACCAGCGCTGACTTTAAACACTTCTCCTCACTCTAGTACTCAATGTATGAGCTCGATTATCAAGTCCTGCATTAGCGGTGCTGCTGTCTACATTGTGGATGATCATTATGTGTAAGGAATGAATAAACCCATCACATTTCATTTAAGCAATACAGTAATTACAGTTAGCCTTCTTATTAACACTGAAGGCACAAACAAAATTTCACATAATGATCTTAGGCTTGGAAACCCTTTTCAAGCTCCCAACACTCAGGTCTTGTGCTGATTTTACTTCCAGAGGCCATTTGGAACTCTCCATATTCTTAATACTAGCACTTACAGTTGACTGTGGCAGAGCTAACAATGCAATATTGACTGCGGCAGTGCCACATTTAACGATTCTGTATACACATATTTATGTGTACACGGGTTGCGGCTGACACTACTAAACTCAATCATTTGGAGGGGTGTATCTGCTGCCTTCTGCTGCAGTCGGACAAAAAACTGGAAACGCAGATGACTTTATTCACATTTACGTTACTTGCTGTACATGGAACAGTTTTTAAATTCACACTCCTGATATAAGACACCTGACTGAGTGGATGACATTTCAGGAGCTTCAGGTAGATTATAAAGATTAATATTTCGACAGTAAAGCTGCAGACATTTAGTCAATCCCCTTTGTTCAGTGTAAACATTTGGCCTGTAATTAGCCGAAGCTCATTAGCCGTGTGTATGTGGTTGTGTGTGTTTGTGAGTGAGTGAGGGTGTGTCTGACCGCTCTGCTCTTGTGTTGAAGGACAGATCCGGCTCAGTTGGACGCCTTCATCATGGATAAAGCTCTGCTGGACTACGAGGTGTCCATAGACGCCGACTGCAAGCTGCTGACCGTGGGCAAGCCCTTCGCCATCGAAGGTAAACAGCTAGTCAGAGCAAATTTGGGAAATAATTGTAATTCTTCTTTTTTAAGAAAAAAGACACACACACTGAAATGTATTTGAAAAACCCATTTAAAAGAAAATCGAATTTTCTTCACTTTTTAAAATAGAAGAGCTTGACATAATATATAAACACTCTTTGACATAGTATAGACCAGGGGTGTCGAACTCCGGTCCTGGAGGGCCGTGGTCCAGGAGCACCTGGTTCATCTCGCCAGCTGTCAGGTTTAGTGAACGTGTTCAAGGAGGAGAACCGTCCAACTGTGCTGGACACCGGCCCTCCAGGACCAGGGTTTGACACCCCTGGTATAGACACAGTATAATAACACTTCACCTTTTAAAATAGAAGAGTTTGACATATAAATACTCTTAAAGTATACAGTTCTTCCCCCCAGTCCATACAGTCCAAATATGGAAACTAAGATTTATAGTGCAACAAACTGTTTTTCTGATGTCATGAATACAAAACTTTTACATCAGCAGTTTATCCCCACCCATCCATGCTGAACTTAGAAGTGAAATGGAAGTGACCATTCTGTCATATGTGAACACACCACAGCATACAGCGTGAACAGCACAAACTTGCTCATGGGAACCTCAGTAGTGCTCAGCAGTCTCGGGATTCAAACCCACAGCTTCCTGACCACAGGGAGAGCCACCAGCTGCCCCCTGTAATAGAAGGTTAAATTGAGTGTTGTAACCAAGACTTTTATTTGAAAATGGCAGAGAACAGAGCAGCCAATCAGAAAAGAGAGCAATTATGTACATTTGTATACAAAAGTTTGGGCTCCTCTGGCCAAAAGACATGTATTGACATGTAAGTGTAAAAAAGTACACACTGTCTTTGAAGACTGCATGGTTTAATATAAAAGTTCTGTTTATTCGCTGAATGAAACATATTTGAGGACAAATTAAACATAAACTGTAACCTGTGCAAACCTTATAGCATTTATCATTTTTGTCTTATTTGTTTAGTATGTTAAACTTAACCGACCATTTATTAACGTTTATAGGAACATTTAAGCACTTTTTAAAATGTATGATAGCAGCAGATAATTAGCCATAAGTAGATCATGTTTAGTTATTTATTTATTACTTATTCATTTTTGAGAAAGGCACAGTATACACAGAATCATAATTTGCCTTTGTCAGACCCAAGATATTTTTTTAGGGAAATACACCAATCAGCCCTAAGAGTAAAACGACCTGATATTGTGTAGATCGCCTTCATTTGTCCAAAACAGCTCTGACTTGTCAAGGCATGGACTCCACAAGACCTCTGAACGTGTGCTGATGGTATCTGCATTATCAGCAGATCCTCTAAGTCCTGAAAGATGTGAGGTGGGGCCTCAATGGATCAGACTAGTTTGTGCAGAGCATCCTACAGATGCTCAGTCAGTTTGAGATCTGGGGAATTTGGAGGCCAAAGAAACACCTAGAAGTCCTTGTCATGTTCTTCAAACCATTCCTGAACAATATTTGTCAGCATGGATACTCTGGCTACAGTGAATCACTTTGTGTTCTGAGACCTTTCTTTCACAGCCAAGATGAACTTTTTCACCATTTGTTCTACAGTAATTCATCTGTGGGATCAGAACAGACAGGCTACACTCTGCAGATTCATACTGGATTTAATTCACAGGTCTGCTTGGATCTATTCTCAGATTCACTTAAATTACAAAATAGGTGGCTTTAGCTGCTTTGTTTTCTCTTGCATTTCCCTCGGGTTGCCTGATCATGAGGATTATGAATGGATTTGCCTGTGGTGTTATCAGCCTGTTTTCTGCCCCCTGCTGTGATTTTAATAGGAAAACTACTTTTTAGCATGTACTCACTTCAGCAGGGAATGACACCTTCATTGAGAATGCCAATAGAAGGGACCAAACCTGATGGAGGGACACAATGTATTCAATGGTCATCGGGAAACAGGACCAAACTGTGTCTAATCAATCTCTAAATGATTTCAGTTATTCTGCTCCATCTGAAGTGAATCTGATTCGTCTTGTGGAAAGTGAAACTGCTGTGTGTGACCAGGTGGTGCTTCGCATCTGGTGTAGGTGTGTGTGTGTGTGTGTGTGTGTGTGTGTGTG
>JBBPCX010071531.1:0-33332 GCA_037974365.1 Hydrocynus forskahlii
TTCTATTATTTTGTTCGTTTGGGGAGCACGGGTCCGGCGTGTCCCGTCGCGTGGTTTGTTTTGTTGAGCCGGGGTCTTGTCTTGATTTCTGTTCTGTGTTACCGGTTTCTGTGTATTAAAACTCCCTGCCGGTACTAATTCTGCTTTGTGCGTCCTCCCTTTCCCCCTCTCGCCCATGACACCATGTCTATAATGCGAACACAGCCACTTTAATAATCTAACTGAATTAATCGAAAATGACCAGTAAACCGATGTTTATCATCTGATGTAATCTTGTTAGTTGGACAATAGTGTTAAATCTGGAAAAAGAACATTTTACATTGCACCTCTCTGCCATTAATGTGCTTAAAAAACATTTAAGACCAAAAGCATTTCAGAACTACTGTATAAACAATATTTTTTTTATTTGTGTAATTTGTTTTATTTGGAAATATCACTGAAAAAACAAACAACCAGTACAGCGTACAATCACTTGGACAGATATTTCCCTTTTGTCACCGATACATATGCAAACACACCCCCCTCGCCCCACCCCACCAATCCCATCCCATCCCACCCTAAACGGGAACACTCTTCTAGGAAAGCACATACATATATATATATATATATATATATATATATATATATACATACATACATATATACCTGTACATACTTATATAAAGGGGAAAGGGGCATTTGGCAGACGCCCTTATCCAGAGCGACTTAAAGTCATACATACATATACTTATATAGCTTTACATATACATATTCATATATTTCATATATTTGCACACAGAAATGTTTATATTTATATATTTTTAATAGTGTATTTTTTATACTGTACTCTAGTGTTGCCTAGCTTTTATTCGATTGTATTGCTGCTCTTACTGTTGTCACAATTCCTGTCTGCGGCCACTGGGGCAGTCATCGGACTACTTATGTTCTTTTGTGGGTGTTCCTAATCTCTGTTCAGTAGTGAGTAAAGGACTCTCAGCTGGACAGAGATTAGGGTTGAGTTGTCTGTCTTTTCATTGGTCCTTGGCTTTGTCTGTTTGGCATTTAAGTTGTTCTCTTCTTAGTTTCAGTTGTGGAGCATTATAATCACTTTACCCTCACTTTAACCCCGGTTTGTGTCCTCCTCAATTCTCCTGTTCATTTTCATGTCCTGGCCCCGTGCCTTTTTCTGTTCTGTTTTGTTTAGTTGAATAAATCACCAACTCAAATGAAAGTCTGTGCCTGTGCCTCTTCTTCTTTGTCCGGACAGGACCGGTTCGTGACAGAATGCTCCACCAGGCACAGCAGTCTTGGCCAGTATTTCCAGCAAGAGCCGTACTCAGGAAACCCAAGATGCCGGCCCCCATAATTGCGGAGACAAACCATTCAGCTCCAGCGTTTCCAGCACCTCATTTGGCTTCTCCAGTGTGTCTCCAGCTTCTCGTCTATACCACTTACAGCCGGAAGATCACCCTGTGAGTGAATACACGACGGAGGTCCGGCAATTGGCCCTTCGTGAAGTGAGGCCGCTGTTCAAACCATGCACCACAAAGATTTGGCTCCCCGCCTGAAAGCTGAGCTGGCCGTCCTCGGCCTCCCCGTGACACTGGAGGGCTCAGCCTCCGCGTGGCAGCTGCTCAGCTTAGCAGCCGCTCAGCTTTCTCCGCGACTCCTGCCAGCTGCTCAGCTTTCTCCGCGAATCCAGCCAGCCACTCAGCCTTCTCCATGACTCCAGCCAGCCGCTCAGCTTTCTCCGCAACTCTAGCTAGCCGCTCAGCTTTCTCTGTGATTCCAGCAAGCTGTTCAGCTTGCTCCACGACTCCAGCCAGCCGCTCAGCTTTCTCCGCAACTCCAGCCAGCCGCCCAGTTCTCTCCGTGACTCCAGACAGCAGCTCAGCCCTCTCCGTGACCCCAGCCAGCCGCTCAGCTCTCTCCATGACCCCAGCCAGCCTCTCAGTTCTCTCTGTGGTCCCAGCCAACCGCTCAGCCCTCTCCATGGTCCCAGTCAACCACTCAGCTCTCTCCATGAACCCAGCCAGCCTCTTAGCCCTCTCCATGGCCCCAGCAAGCCTCTCAGCTTTCTCCATGGTCCCAGTCTACCACTCAGCTCTCTCCATGGACCCAGCCAGCCTCTTAGCTCTCTCCATGGACCCAGCCAACCGCTCAGCCTTCTCCATGGCCCCAGCCAGCCTCTCAACTCTCTCCGTGGCCCCGGTCAGCCACTCAGCTCTCTCCATGGACCCAGCCACTCGCTCAGCCCTCTTCATGGCCCCAGCCAGCCTCTCAACTCTCTCCGTGACCCCGGCTCCAGCACGCAGCTCTCTCCCCAAAGCTCCAGCGTGCAGCTCTCTCCCCGTGACTCCAGCATACAGCTCTCTCTCGTGGCTCCAGCCAGCAGCCTAACTTTCCCCGTGGCCCCAGCCAGCAGCCTAATTGTGCCCGCGGCCCAGCCAGCAGCCTAACTGTCCCCATGGCCCCAGCCATCGGCCTAACTTTCCCCACGGCTCCTGCACCGGCTCCTAACCCTGCACCAGTTCCCGCACCGGCCGCCTAAGCTCCTGCACCGGTTTGCACACTGGCCACCTCAGCTCCTGACCCTGCACTGGTTTCCACACCAGCCATCTCAGCTCCTGACCCTGCACCAGTTTCCGCACCGGCCACCCCAGCTCCTGACCCTACACCGGTTTCCGCACCGGCCGCCCCATCTCCTGACCCTGCACCGGTTTCTGCACCGGCAGCCCCAGCTCCTGACCCTGCACCGCTTTCTACACCGTCCGCCCCAGCCCCTGACTTTGCACCGCTTCCTGCACTGGCCATCCCAGCTCCAGACGCCGTGACTCTGGCCCTGGCCCCAGCTCCAGACACTATGTCTTATGCCCCGGTCCCAGCTGCACCTGTGGTTCTTGCCCCAGCCTCTTTTCCTGCATGGAGGTTGATGCCTTTACCGCCTCTTCCGTCGTTACCTTGGAAGGGACCTTTAGTGATCCCACATCCTCCCTGCTGTTGTGTGGGCTGGGAGGCCCATGCGGGCCATTGCAGGGGGCGCCACCGGGGGGCGTAACAAGGCAAATTTCCCACTTGTGGGACTAATAAAGGCTTATCTTATCTTATCTACCATGCCCAAATTGTACCTTGATTACCAAGGATATAATTTCAACATATTTACTTGTACTTTAACAAAAAAACTACTGGTTAATAACATGTCAGCTGGTAGGTGTCAGGACTATGATGGTGGGTGGCTGCTAGAAGCCTCCCTTGTTTAAGTTTTGTGTTTTGTTTGTGTTTGAACTTTTATTTTGAAATTATGAGCAACGCCGGCAGTGAGTTTGGGTATTTTGAGTTTCAGCTGCCGGGGTGTTCAGAGTAATGAGATTTGTGTTTGTATTGGTTTTGAGTTTTGAGGTTGTTGTATTTAAGTTCAGTTTTGGTGGACCTTAGTTGTCAGTCCACCATCCCATCAAATGCAGGCGCCACAGACGTGGCGTGGGGGAGTGAGGAGCTCACCCCAGAGGAAGAGGACTGGCTAATGGGAGAACTCTCGGTGCGGATTGCTCGGGACATGGCTGCTGGCTACAGCCCGTCGACCAACAGTGGCTCCGTGAGGCCATGCAGCCCGTCTCACCACTCCTCGCGGCTGAGGGCCCTGCTAGCGCCAAGCGAGAGATCGCCGCAGCTGCCTCCGAGTGAGAGATCGCCGCAGCTGCTGCCGAATGAGAGATCGCTGCAGCCGCCCAAGCGCCGAGATGACACCTGCCACCCGTCCCAGCGCCGAGATGGTATCTTCCACCCGTCCCAGCGCAGAGACAGCTCTGGGTGGGTGTGCTGGGGGGTAGCATAGCTGAGGCTAGCATGGTAAGCCCTGTAGCCCAGCAGCTAAGCCCTGTAGCCCAGCAGCTCAGCCTGTTAGCCCAACAGCTAAGCCCAGTAGAGGGGCTGGTGGCCGCAGAGGGGCCGTTAGAGGGGCCTGTAGCCGCAGAGGGGCCTTTAGCTGCAGAGGGGCCTTTAGAGGGGCCTGTAGCTGCAGCAGAGGGGCCTTTAGAGGGTCCTTTAGCCACAGAAGGGCTGTTAGAGGGGCCTGTAGCCTTGGAGGGGACTTTAGCAGCCACAGAGGGGCCATTAGCAGACTGAGAGGTGCAATTAACCCCATTTGGAGATGGGGTCTCCCCCAGAATTTTTTAGGAGGAGGTACTGGGGTCTTCGAGGGCCCCGGAGGAGCTCCCCAGCATGGCTTTGGACCCGCAGGCCAAGGAAAGTGCTCCTGGTACGGGGCTACATGGAGGGAGCTCAGTCCTGAAGGACACTGAGGGGCTCCATGGAAGGAACTCCGTGCTGGAGGACATGGATGGGCTCCCCGAAGGGGCCTCTACTCTTGAGGACAGTGGAGGGCTCCTCGCAGAGGGGCTCCCCAGAGGAGGCTTGGCCCATGAGGACAATGGTGGCCTCCCTGGAGGGGGCTCTGCCCAGGAGAACAGTGAGGGGCTCCCCGGAGGGGGCTCAGCCCTCGAGGATAGTGAGGAGTTCCCAATAGGGGCCCCGCCCCCGAGGACAGTAACGGGCTCTTTGCGGAGGGGCTCCCGTGGAGACCTTTCCCACAAGGACAGTGAGGGGCTCCCGCTAGGGGGCTCCATCCACGAGAACAGTAAGGGGCTCCCGGTAGGGGGCTCCACCCCTGAGGACAGTGAGAGGCTCCTGGTAGGGGGCTCCACTCCTGAGAACAGTGAGGGGCTTCCGGTAGGGGGCTCCAACCCTGAGAACAGTGAGGGGCTCCCTGGAGGGGGCTCCACGTTTGAGAACTGGTACTCTCAAAGGGGAGCGTCCCATGAGACCCACCGGGCCACCATGGCCATGAACTTGAAATTCTTTGAATTTTGAAATTCTGAGCACCACCGGCAGTGAGTTTGGGTATTATGAGTTTCAGCTGCCTGGGTGCTCAGAGTAATGAGATTTGTGTGTGTATTGGTTTTGAGTTTTGAGGTTGTTGTATGTAAGTTCAGTTTTGGTGGACCTTAGTTGTCAGTCCACCGTCAGACAGACAGAGTGGCTGTATTTACGTTCCCTTTTCACCTTTTTGTTTTGGATTTGGGCCCTCATGTGTTTTGTGTTGTGTTTTTGAAAATAAAATAAAAGAAGCCACAATGAATATCTGCCTCCGTGCCTGCCCTCATTCGGGGAAGAAGGGAACCTGTGACAGTAGGTTTTCCAACTGTATGTTTCCAGTTTTTTGGGTCTCTTTTACTAAATACTGAAAAATGGTAAGCCACTCTGTATGACTGTTTAATCTTAATAATTTAATTATGAAGAAATTTGTAAAACATGTTGGAATTTCTCTTTAAAAGTTTGTTGGAATGTCTCTTTTTGTGTTGTAAAGACATATTTACAGCTTTGTTTTATAGATTTTGCAAAAAATGGCAATATGTAAGCAATGTTCTTAACCATTTGGGTTCCATGTGAAGTAACTGGTGTGACTACCAGAGTTTGACAACATACTTTACTGTACTGGCAAAAGAAATGAACAACATGCATCACTTACCAAAAACATCTGAAAATTCTTCTGTCATTTTTTCTAAAAAGGAACAAATCATAATGGAGTTGGTGGTTAATTGTGTATGTTTTGACTGATCAGCAAGGGTTGAAAAAAGTGGTACGCAACTACACATAGACACAAGTGGTACGCCAATGTGTGGCAGTTTTCAATCTTCACAGCGCACATGTGTACCTAATTCATGACTTCATACTGCGTGCCCCGCCCTGCCCCTCGACTTCACGGCCTGCCCCGATACGAGACCACCCATACCCTGCAACACAGCTGAGACACAAAGAAAATTTTTTATTTTGGTGCGCACCAGTTAATTCCATTAGAGTACTAGAGCAAAATAATTATGTCAACCCCTGCTGATCAGTCATTTTTAGTGATACAAAACCATAAAACTACTTGAGACATAAAAATAACCATAAGCCCCAAATTTCTGTGGAATGATGAAATTGTACTGACATCAATACCTGATAAAACAACAAAACTTGTATATTTTAAAAATAAATTTAATATTTATTTTTAACATTAAACCACGTCACGTTACGTTAACATTCTTTAGTGTGTTACTGATATGTTGGGGTCACTTTAACATTCTTTAGTACATTAATAATATGTTAGAGTCACTCTAATGTCCTACATATTTTAAAGACATTTTAGAGTCACTTTCACATTCTACAGTATGGTAACAAGATTGGAAAAAATGGCAATATGTACTCAATATTCTATTTACCAAATCAATGAACATTAATTTGTGTTACAACGATTTGAAAACCTGTGTTTCTGGGCTTAACAAGCAGTGTACACACAAACAAAAAAACAAACATTTGTTTAATGTTTACTGATATCTAAAATGGATTGATTAGAATAAGCTTTTTGTCTATCTTCATAATTGCAGTATAAATACAGTACCTTTGAAAACCGCCTCAGAAAACCTGTAGCAATGACCTGAGTGACTAACCAGTGGATGGACTTATTGTTAGTGCACCTCTCTTGCTGTTGTCCTTTTTGTGTTGGGTGGTTGCTGTTAAACTCAACGCTCACAGACCACTAACACTAGTGTGAATTCACAGTAAAGGCGGGCCTTCACACTCTTTAGACACTGCGGGAGAGTGATCTTGCTGCAGCCAGCTGCATATATAATGCTGGCACAAAGGATGCATCAGTAGCCGTCTCTTAAATGCTGTGCTAATACTTCCTTCAAGCCATCAGACTCCTCAGTCAGAACTGAAACATGAACTGTATCAACCCAGCACACACAAACAAATGGCACTTTTCTGCTGTCACAAGGATCTATGGCGTGCCATGAACAAATGTTTTTTTATTACAAATAAAGCGACCTGTACTCGAGCCGTACCTGAGCTGCACAACGGCAGGGTCAAAGGTGGGCCACAATTGAGCTGACGGCATCACTGCTTTTTGATTGGTCGAAAGCTGTCATGACAACATGGAAAGAGGCCGTTGTTTTCTTACTCTCAGCGCGAAAAAAAAGAACCAACAATGGAGATTCAAACTAGCAACTGGGAAGCTGACAAAGTACAAACACAGCTATCTATTTGGGCTGAAATTACATTTTCTATGACACTAACTAATTTGTCTTGAATGCTATGAGAAATGCAAAGGTACACCAGGACATCACTAATAAGGTAGATGGGTTAGGCGCACGTCGCACGGCTAAAGAAAGCTGATAAAAATTGTAAAACTTAATACTATAAATGATAAAAGACCACAATAACAAAAGCAGCTCTGACAGAAAAAAGTTTCCGCTGGTTCGACTCCATGGACATGGTTTTGGAACGACTGGCCATAAACTGTGGGGAGAGAATTGAACTGCTGACATGTGAGAAACTCATTTACCAGACTGAGATACACTGGAAATCAAAGCGTTCCAAGTCATCGCAGTACAGTTTAGGTACAGCGCAGTTCCTGTTTACCTGTGAAAAAGTGCACCGTTCACCTGAACTTCCTCCTCCTCCTCCTAACACAATGCATAAACAGACTGATCTGTTCCACCTTAAACAAACAACTTACACTCCAACTGCCACTGTAAAACCCTGTAATTATTTATTAAATAATGTATTAATTATTTGTGCACTTAATGAGTCCGCTGCTGGAATACAGTATCTGTTATAAAATTATATTCATTCAGACTAGTACTGTAGCAATCGACTGCACTAAATGTTGCCTTGGATTGTGGCTCTTGTGTGTTTCTTGCACTCTTTCTATTTGTCCTCTGTATCTTTTTGTCCTGTCTGCACTTACATAGACCTGCTGTGTTCTGTTTTTGTTCTTTGTGTCGCTCCGTGGTCCTGATGGAATGTTGTTTCCTTTCACTGTTCTGTGTGTATGGCTGAAATGACAATAAACCTACTTGTCTTGACTAATAAGACCGCCTGCTTATTCGGCTCTTCAAGCTTCAGTCAGAAAGCTAATGCAGTCTGGTCTGGATAAACAAATCAGCCACACTGATTCAGCTTGATTTCTGGTTTTTGCTCTTGGGCTCTTGGTTGTGACTTGATGCACTCGGTCTGAAAGAATTTTCCGTCCTTTATCAGCAAAACCATTCGAGAATTTCAAGTTGCGTAACCAGCTCCAGTGATTCCTCTATTTTTTACTCCTGACAAATAGGCCAGAAATGTTTTGTAGGTAGAGACTGTTCTCCTGAATGGAGCTAGCATGTATATGGCCAAAACTATAGTCATACAGTGCTATCACATTGTTCTTTGTGCAATTGAAAATTATTATTGAAAAAATAAATTGGACTATCATTAAATAAGCTCTGAAATAGGAGTCCTTATCATTGCCACTGTCGTTTCCCTGCACTTGATCAATGCACAGTGGAACTCAGAACACCTTAACCTTACTGAAAACAGGCAGGATTAGCTAGTTGGTATAATGCAAAGCTATGGACGTTGACAGCAATCGAAACTATATGTAGAAAGACAAGAGGAAGGGCAAAAACATAGGACAAAAGCGCATCATCAGCAGAAATTACAAGAACTATAGTTTAAAGTGAAAATGAAACTGTCCAGAAAAAATCCACTAAATCCACTATGCCATAGGCACAAAATGCTGTGGTCAGTAAGGGAGCTGGATATAAATACTATACATAAACAAACAAACAAACAAACAAAACAAATCCTGTATATCAATTAAAATGTAGTATATTCAACCCTGTGTTCAGTATCTGTATTTTTTCAGAGTTTTCTACACACAAAAGACTGGTGACATGATTCCTGTTGCATGTACAGACAAGGCAGTCTTGTCATGATGTTGATATAAGAGGTTTTAGTGTGCGAATGCTTCAGAAGAGCTGCTGTTTGTTGACTGAAGCACCTGGGAAAATATCCTGCTGTGGCCCGTCCCTCAGCATCGCTCTTCACTAAATCACCTCCAGCTGCCATATAGGCAGGTAATTCTGAGGGAGCACAGAACAGCTACTGGCATCAGAGCCGTAAATATCCATAAAGTGATGATCAAAAGTTCAAACTTAACCCCGAACATGGTTGGGGTTGAGTGTTTAAAGTTTGCCAATACATGTTTGGTGTCTTTTGTTTCTTTAATCTTGCAAAAGAGTTACAAGGCTAATGTTGCTAACATTAAGTTCATAAGTATGCTTATTATCTTACAGCCACCAGCTTATCTATGTGCAATTCAAGTAACCTCAAATCTATGACAGGTCATTTATGGTACATTATATGGTAAAAAGTATTGGGACACCTGGCCATTCCACCAACAGGGACTTTAATGACTTTGCATTCAAATAGTTAGACTCTAAAATGGAGTTGGTCCCCCCTTTGCAGCTCTAATAGCTTCCAATCTTCTTGGAAGGGTTTCTACAAGATTTCGGAGTGTTTCTGTGGGAATTTGTGCCCATTCATTATTTAGAGCATTTATGAGGATAAGGTAATGATGTTGGATGAGAAGGCCTGGCTCGCAATCTCTGTTCCAGTTCATCCCAAATGTGTTGGATGGGGTTGAGGTCTGGGCTCTGTGGTGCTCAGTCATACTGGAATAGAAAAGGTTCTTCCCCAAACTGTGTCCACAAAGTTGGTGTGATGTTGTCCAAAATGTCTTGGTATGCTGAAGCATTAAGATTGCCCTTGACTGGAGGTAAGGGGCCAGGCCAAACCCTTGAAAACAGGCATGTCCCAATACTTTTGTCCATATAGTGTGTCTGACACTGTATGACATACTCTTATCAACACAAAAGGATTGCTATAGTAGTAGCAGTCATTCTGAGGGGCTATCTGGTCTGTACTTTGGTCAGTTTTTGTAGATAATGTGTCACACCATGTTTGTTTGAGATTTCTTGACAAAAATAAACAATTCAAGGCAAATTTACAGTGCAGTTATGCAATGCTAATTGGTGAACATTAGCTTCATTTACTGAGCCACATGATCCTCACAGTTCCAGTGCAAGACCTGTGTCTACAGAGATTAAATATGTCGTGTCTGATTTAATTTTTGGGTGAAATGATTTTATGAATGATTGATTTCTGACTGGACCATCTGTTTGTTGTGGGCTTCTTTTGGTCTCTTTCACACCACAGTGTTAGGGGGGTCCTGTGGATATAATGTGTGTTTTGTGATTAAACCAATGTTCTCTGACAATGTCTGTTCCATTTCATCATTTGCTTTATATTGAATGGATAGAGCAATATTGTGGTATAACCTACAACAAAGCAGTATTTAGATCCTATTAGCAGCACACAACCACTGTCCTGAACTAGTTTTAGGATTATGCCCGGCAGGATTTAACTACCTATGGCCTAACGACCATACATTTAGGTCCAAAATATAACTTAAACCAGGACTAAACACTTGAGGTTTTCAAGATTTTTTATTAAACTCTCCTCAGCTAGGACCCTTATGTCACATGGGCTCCAATTGTAATGTGTTGTGGGCTTTCTGACAGAATTAGTTTACTTATTAGGCCTGATTACAGGGCTGTGTAACCCTAAGCCATAAGCTTTGTGCCTGACCTTCCCTTTGGTAATGTCTGAATGGACACTTAACAAGATCTAATGCTCGTTTGACCGTGGTCAGAAGGGTCAGTGGTATAAACTATTTGGTCATTCTAGACAGATAAGTGAGCCTACAGCACTGAAATAGAACTGATTAGACAAAGCCTTAAAAAGTCATTGGCCTTCTTCGAATTGATCAGTGCCCTAACCATGTTACCTTGCTTTTCAATTAGCTGTATCTTTCACACAAAAGCTCTTTCACTCTGCGTACTTGCATTCCTGATTGATTGTATTCTGATGGCTGATTTGGTATATTCTGGTGTTTGCCTGAAGGGGATTTTGCCATTCAATCTACGATTAGTGGCTTGTCAGAAAGAGAGCTGGGCTTTAGCCTGACTAAAGCTCTTTTAGCATTGAGTTGTATCAGGTGTAATTTGGTGTCAAGTTTAAGTGGAATGTTTTGATAGACCCTCACATTCCCTGAGACACCTTTCTTACCTGAGTGATATTTCAAAACGATGTTCACCATCAGTTTCCAATCATGTAAAACTTCCCACAAAAATGAGCTATGTACAGATCCCCTTGCTAGATATTACAATACTGTAAATAATTTACTACCCTAGCTTTTGATTCACTTATTTTTTTAAATAAGCAAACATTATTTTGAATAGACAGAGAAGCATCTGTTATCAAATCTAGCAGTAGCATGACCTTATGTTCTTAGAAAGTATCAACATAATATTAAACCCTATTTTCGGTCATTTGGTGATGTATTGCACTAAATAAGTTGAATGAGGCCGTGTTTAAAATTTAAAGTACATTTTTGTTATAGGAAACAGGCTGAATTTAAAATGTTATAGCAATTCAAGAGTTTCTGTGTTTAATGTAATAAATATGCATGTTCAGACAATTACAGTGTTTTACCATAGAAGCCATCTGTACTGCTTATAGTAAGATCTCATATCAAATATACCATAGTATTTTTGACCTTTTTTCCCCAATTCCTGTCTATATGAGCTTTACCTTTACAAGATCAAGTGTGCTGTGAACTACTCATTCACACAGTACAGCACTACCCAGTGTATTTTGCACATAAAAAGCTGCCTTGCAGTTTGCCATTGTTTCTGCTTACACTGTGTTGCTTTGCTTCTGATCTAGAGTTCATGCTGTGTTCTTCCCTTTTAGGAGGATGTTTATGCTGTGTCTGGTAGAAGTGAGACAGATAAAACCCATTTACATGCAAAAGGTTGGGCACCCCTGTTCAAATGAGATATTTTGTTTCTTTCTGAAGTGAAAAGAAAAGAACCCCACCCCTGAATCCCCTGAATGAAAGACAGAGCTTAAATATAGCATATTTCTGCACATTTTAATGCCCCACTATTGTTTATTGCTGCACATATGATATTGGTAGTCTTTCAGTCAGTACCCTCTTTGGGGTACTTTAGAACTTTCCCACTTTTCCTTCCAAAAAGTCAGAAATATTCACAATTAATTTTGCTGCATAGCACGTTTGAGCTCTAATCATATATTCAAAGGTCTGGGGACAGTGTAGGCCATTCCAATATGAATGGGCAGTGCCTATAGGCTGAGTAGGTGATCATATGTTCAGCTATTAGCTATTTTATTCTGTTTGGATAGGAATGTAAATGTCATTTCATATTTCAAATGTCATATATCACAAAAAATCAATTTCCCACTATATGGCCCTCCTCTTTTCGCTAGAATCCATTCAGGGTAGCTCTCGACTAGACTGACAAACCACTGAGTCTAATGGCACATCAAGTGATTGTTCAAGATCCATCAGCGTCGTAATCAGTGGTGAGAGTAATATACTGAACATCTATGATCATATAGCTCCACTGACCTTCAGAGAATATCTGCAATGGTAAAATTATAATGACCCCTCTGAGAGGGTCCTCCACTAAGAATGAAAAATTGTTGATTATAGTCCTGAATTGACACCACCTTTTGTTTTTGATTATTTATAGTGATAACAATATAACTTCTTATTTATAAGGTGAGTTTAGCAAGAGTGGGACGTCACAGCATTTGCTTTCATTGACATGACTCATGTGGGTGGGGTAATAATTAGAAACAAAAATCCAAAGCCTACAATTAGTAGAGTGATAAATCAGTATTATATTATTTTTATTTTTATTAAGAGTTATTTATTGATGCCATAAGGGTCTTTCTGATAGTGAAGGCTTTAATCGCCTACTGGAAAACATAAAATCCTATACCTGACCATGGAAGGAAAACTGAAATTAATATAAGCAATTACAAGCACAGGACGATAGCTTTCAAGATCAATGGACACAAAGCACAAAACTGCTTACTGACACAACTTAAGAACAGCCAGGGAAGCAAAAAGAGCACACTGGAAATGTTCTGCTTCAAAGAGTTTTTCATCAGAGATCACAGATCTTGTGATGGTTTGGGAGCGTGCTCCCTTACACCTAGCAACACTAATCAATAGGTGTCAGATGCAGTTGCTCATTAGTGGTACAAGTGGTGAAGAATGTATACGGCATGAGATGCAGCTTCAACAGAAGGTAATATTCCTGAAAAAAAGTAAAGAGGGTAGTATTATCTCCTTAAATATCACAGCAAATAAACCATTTAATGAAATTAATCAGCTTTTACCAGAACTAATCAGCAAATCGGAACTGTAAGGGCAAACCCCTGTATCTCCAAAAAAGTAACAAAAATAAATGTTCAAACTTCTATTGGTTTGTTCATCATGAAATGTTAACACAGTGTAAACTGCATCTAACAAAAAAGGCAAAAATTGAAATACCATATTTTGTTCCAACAGCAACGATCTGGGCAATGCCTCACCATAAAATGCAATTATGAGTAACGTCCGACACTGTTATTTGGGGGGAAAAAAATTTGCAAGCTCAGACTATGTGTACATGAGTTACTGGCTGACCAGCTTGGTAAACAGCTAACAGGCTACCAGGCTCCTGGTCATTCATATACAGTTAGGCTTTAAATTAAAGGATTACTGAAGAATTTACTGTAAAGTGGTATTAAGAAGTGTTAAATTAAAAATCAGTGCAAACCATTGCTAACTTGCCAGCTGCTTGAAAAAAGCTTCTGGGATCATGAGTGGACAGCCGAGACACATCACCATTTACACCTGTGTCTATCATGCGTCTCCAAGGCGTTCGGCTGATCACTTGTGCCCAGATTTCTTTACTGGCTACATCACTTAACATCACTAGATTCTTGTTGGGGATACATCAGGACACGGCAGTTTTTACACTACAAATGATGCACACATGCATTCCAGACCACCTTGCTAAAATCATGATGTATCTTAGTGGTGATTTGCATTTCTATTTAGTGCTGTTCACTTATGGTCTGATCACCCAAGGCGCATTTTGGGCCTAACTTTACATTGGAAATTCTATTGAGATGCGAACTATCGTAGATAATCAAAAAAAAGTTAAAGAACTTTATTGTCAATCTTAAAAAAAGAACGAAACTGCATTTCAGGCCTCAGCATTTAGTGTAAACATTAAGAGTAAAAAATAAATAACTAGTAAAAAGTAATCTAAGAACAATGAATAAGTAGATAAATAGATAAAGAACAGTTCATCAGTCTGACTGCCGGCTGCCCTCTCCTTGCATCTTTTGGTGGAAATGTCTGAGATGGGTGGTAAGCTGCATCTGATGGTCCTTTGTGCAGACTTAACCACCCGCTGCAGTATTTAAAATGGGGGACCATCTCCACAGGGGCTCCATCAACGTAGAGGGGAAGGGGGCAGCGCCAGTCCTCTGGAAATCCATAATAATCCCTTTGGCTTTGCTGATGTTGATGATGAGGTAATTCTCTTTACACCACATATCCACCTCCAACCTCTATGCCAACTCATAGCTATTGATGATGAGCCCCACCACTGCCGTATCATCGGCAAATTTCATTATGAGATCATTTTGATAGTGAGCTTTGCAGTCATATTTAGGTAGTATGTAGAGTAATGGGCTGAGGACACACCATGTTGAAGGTAGAGAGTTAGACAAAGATAGATACATAGATAGAGAAATTAGTCAGCATTTCAAAGAAACAAGCTTTTGCCACATGAGTGACAATTAATTTAATTTCTGGCCTGGTCTCTGATGGAGCCAACCTCAGCAGCAATATCAGGAAAACAAACTGACAAAGAAAGACTACAGAACACATATTTTATTAGAGTCCTCAATAAAACAGAATTCAGAGGGGCTTCAGAGGGATTTCATATTTGAAGATTTTTAATGAATATTATTGATTATTGACTAAAGCTGAGGGGCTGTTTTGCAAACAAGAATGCCTTTGGACCCTCTGACAGGAGCAAACTGCCAAAGGTCATGTTAGAAATGAATGTACATATGTACTTTGACATCTTGTTGGCTCTCATATGTTAAGTTTGACCCAGAGAAAGCTGATTTTAAAGAAAATTACCTGTGTTTTTCATTAAAAGGATTGCAGGTCGATGTTATTCAGCATCCACCAATCCATAGAAATTGAACTGTGCTGGAATGCATGATTTTTACAGATAATTGCAGATCCCCTACTTAGGTGTATGGCACCAAAATACCTCTAAGAATATGAGAAGTGTTTTGACATCCCCGGATCAAGGAGCTGATGTGTGAAAGTAACATGGCCTGACGGTCTCTGTTTATCCCAATTAAGGGATGTTTTTAAGCACATAAAGCAGGCAGTTATAAAAGGTAAACATATGTAAGTGACAAAAATACAATACACTAGAATACACCAGTGTTCAATAACTCGTTTGAAATATGATTTAAAAAAAAATATTATAAACCAAAAACTCATGATTGTCTTGAACCCGAAGGATTTGCAGTTTCATAACCACATTCATGGTGAGCTGAAAATACTGCTCAAGCTCCTTGAATAAGAAAGTTTATCTCTGTAAAAGTCTCCAAAATAAACGTTAATATTAAATAAACAGAATTAATACAGCAGGAGGACATATTAACCCATCTATTACTGAAAAAACACAACAGCGAAGAGATTTCATGCTTATGCCTGCAGTGTTAGCCATCATCTGTGTGCTAGGTTTCGTCACCAATACCAATGGCTATGGAGGACATGACTAGAAACATGTGCAAGGCCAAACTCTCCTCAGCCTCATGCTGGCCAGCGGGCTGCTCTTGGGCTACCTTTCAGAACTGCCACATTAAATGGATAAAACTGATGATAAGAGCCTTATTGATGGTGTGAATCCTTTCAAACACAGAAACGGAGTAATGCCTTTGGTACCTCCTCTCATCTCTTAACGGATATGCTACCTCTTTATTCATTCCCAGACTTCTTATCTTGCAATTGCATGTCTTAAGTGTCCAATCTTTTCATTTGATTTAGGATTGTGAAGTCAGCCGAAACCTAAGTGCAGTTTGCAAATTGACATTTCATTTAACCGGTGCTCTGTTTCACTCACTTTATTTTGCTGTTGGAAGACCTTTAACTAACACTGCTACTCTAAGTAATGAAACTGTAAGTAGCAAGTAGTGAACTGATTATAATTTTTTTTCAAGGTTCAAAGTTCAAGGTTGCTTTATTGTCATCAGCAGCTGTGTACACGTACAAAGTGTGATGAGAAAACGTTTCTCCATGGACCATGGTGCAACATATAGCAACATACAACATTCAGCAGATTGCAGGTTACAATAAACAGAGGACAACAGACAGAAAATAAAGAGACAGCAATGTGGACATTACGTAAACCTTCTGGAGTGATCAGTATTGCACTTTAGGTCTGATTACTGCACAGGAGGCAGTTAGCAGCATTAAACAGTTCCAGGGATGACAGAACACTACAATAAATAAACAATAAATAGACAGTATAGCAGCATAACAGTAGTGTGCGTAGGAAACGTAGTTTACCAGAAAATAAAAATTTTCACTATATATACATATTATTGCACATGAGCATTTGTTACACTGGAATCCTTTTTTTTATTCTTATTGCACAGTTAGCGGCATAGAAAAAACACAATGAGTAGGTGTAGAGTTCTAACAGTGACTGGTTGTTAGGGTGCCTGTACTGGCAGAAAACAGGGTTACAGTAGAGTCCAGGTGCTAATTGAGTGTAGTGTGAGTGTAGCACAGTATAAAAACAAAGTGTAGACATTTTAAGTAGTGTGAATAGCATAAAGTGAGGTAGCTGATAGCATAAAGTGAGGTAGTTGAATTGTGCTGGTCAATCAGGAACTAGACATATATATGCATTTATATGCATTTATGTGCGTTTGTGTGCGTTCAGAGCCCTGATGGCCTGTGGTATGAAGCTGCTGCACAGCCGTTCGATACCGTTTGCCAGGGAGGAGAGTCCGTGTAGTGGGTGGGAACAGTCCTTCACAATGTTGCCCTGTTAAAGCAGTAGATTTGGAAAATGTCCTTCAGGGGGGCAGGGGCACACCGATAACCTTCTCAGCTGCTCTCACTAGCCGCTGCAGTGTGTTACAGTCTGAAACAGTGCAGTTCCTGTACCAGACATAGTTTTAACTGTGCTTTACTAAATTAAAGCCCACAAAACTACCCAAAAATTGACCTTAAATGGCACAAGGGTGACACTCTGGCACTTTGTACAGGCATGCATCAGCATTTAACTGCTGGTGAATATGAATAACATGCGAATATGAATAACAGGACCATTCGCAGGACCATTCACATGTTATTCAAAATATGAATAACATGCGAATGGAACACAGCCACCACATTTTATTCCATCAAATTTGAATGATAACGATATAAAATGACCTTCAGCTTCAGGTTTATCAGCTTGACTGAAACTTCCTTTCTCAGCTCTTTCTTTGATTGTATCTGATCTCCCTGCCGCACGCTAGTTAGTACATACTAGGACTCTACAAGGGGCTACAGATTAGGCAAAAAACAAGGAACTCGGTAAGGAATATTGATTTATTCAGAACCACTTGAGACTAACTAAAACAACTCATAATACCCTTTGAAATCACATTCTCATACCTTATAAAGCTGAGAACAGGACACAATAAGTTAAATGAAATCAAGACAGAATTTTCTGATCTACCCTCAGTCTTACCTTGGGGGTATGTGTACCACAGTTTGGGAACCACTGGTATAGTGCAAATAAATCTTGATGCATAAACATGTGTGTTTCCAGTGAAAGGGCACAGTGAAAGATGCCAAAGTCTTCCAAGCAATATACATATCAGTAGTAGATTACTGACATTTTATGCATGTAGTGCTGATTTAATGCCTTAATGCTGGCATGATTTGAACAGTGCTGTGATAACACAGGTATGAGTCATGCAGATTGATTTTCTCTGTATTGTCAGTGCAGGTTGATTTTCAATGCAAAGAAATTCTCCCTTTGGTATAGACATGCAAATCTATACTTCATTGCATATACATGGGACAGCATGTGGTCTGTCTACTTTCATCCCTTCTTTCTTACCTTTACAATAATAATATTTGCATTAGATTTAATGATATATTACTTTGCTATGCATCATGACAAGACAAGCAACAACTGAAGGAATACGCCAGCATTTTTAACCCTTTGGCCAATTTACTGTGTCTGTATCTGCCATCAGTTACCACAAACAGTCACTTCAATGCATTTCCCAGTACTTAAGCCTGTTGACGTTTTTTGGCAGTTGCTGAATTCCATAAAAACTTTACAAATATGCGACTATATGACGCAAATTCAGCACTATAACAGTCACACTCTAACAATGTATGGTGGTGCTTGAACGTTTGTAAAGCCTTTAGAATTGTCTGTTTTTTCCCATAAATATGATTTCCCAAAAATGTAATCAGGTTGAAGTTCTAAAAGTAGATCAAGATAGCCATGTTAAATAAATGAGACAGAAGTATTGCAGTTAGTCATTTACTTGAGGAAACAGTGCAAATGGGGTGGCTTTGGGAGCTCAAGTACCTGCCTCTTTGTCCACAGTGTGCTTTTTGGCAAGGCTAATGCCAAACATTTTCATGTCACCCGTGTGTTCTCCTGATGGTGGACTCATGAATATTAACATTAGCCAATGTGAAAGAGGCTTTAGTTGCACTGGGTTCCTCTGTGACCTCACAAACTATTACACATTTTGCTCTTGGAGGTCTTTGTAGGTCAGCCACTTCTGGGGAGGTTAATAATCATCTAGTCTCCCTTTGTACACCGTGGCTTTGTGGAGTCCAAATTCTAGCGAGAGTTTTGTTACACTTTTCTGTCTGATGCGTGTGAACAACTCTTTTTCTGAGATCTTCAGACACCTTCTCTGTTTTTGTCAAGATACACTCTCACAAATTAAAAATCTAATTGAAAACACCTGACTCACCTACTGTAATATTGCATCATTTTCTTCAAATAAATAAATGACAAAGTATAGTATTTTGGTCTCATTTGGTTAACTGGGTTCTCTTAATTTACTTTCTGGACTAAAATCTGATGATGCTTTAGGTCATATCTACGGAGAAACGTAGAAAATTCTACAGTGTTCACAAACTTTCAATTCATACTGTGGGTCTAAGAATGGGACGGACGTGAGAGAATGTCTTACCAAAACTGCCCCCCTCACCCTCACACAAACACCACCAACACAACCTTCCCCTGAACTTTCCTCTCCTCCTATTACTCCTATTAACACAATGTATACACACTGCATTTACATATTTTCTGTTTTAAACAAATTCAAACAACTCAGACTTTAACTGCCTCTGTAAAAATTCATTACACTGCTTGTTCTTTGTCCTGTTGCTGCTATATCTGTTGCTGTCTAACTCTGTTCTGCATCTTTGCATTTGTAACTCTGTGCAGCTAGAGCACAGTATCTGTCATGATACTGACTAAGACTAGTACTGTAGCTATGGTCGACTGCACTAAATGTTTTGTCTGGTTGTTTTGTTGCTCTTGTGTTCTTCTTACACTCTCCTTTATCCTGTCTGCACTTGTGGTCCTGTGGTGTTTCTATTTCAGTTTTTGTGTTGCACTATGGTCCTGGAGGCACGTTGTTTCATTTCACTGTGGACTGTATGCATATGGTTGAAATGACAATAAATCTACTTGGTTTGACGTGACTTGATTATGAAAACTAAAAAAAATTGTAAAAATTCTCTGCTGCAAATTTCCAGTTAGATCTCAGCAACTGCCCAGTGGGTTTTGTCATAACTGAACAGACACATGTGTCAAAATGATTGTCCATGGTAATTAAGCCTACACTTCAGATGCAGCAAACAGTACAGATTAAGTTGAAAATCTAATCTAAGTGGTCTGTAGGTCTGTAGGTCTGTTCTAAACATGATCTGCTAGTAGAGGTCTTCAGAAGACCTTGATTGGCTGGATCTGATACATTAGTGTTTAGGTAAGAGGGGGCAACATATCTCGATGCAGGCTGGACCTGAACTCTGCAGGAAAGTAGGTCTCCACTGCGTCAAACTATCTACAGACTCTTCTCACATGTTTATTTCATATACCTCATTAAATAAGTTCTCCAGTGACAATGTATTTGCAGTAAAGTGTCTTTAAGTACTCTGAATTGCTCTTGTCTTACATCATACTCAAACCTTATCTGTGACAACCACTCTGTATAGCTTACTAATACTAGAACTACATGCAATAAATCAGTCATGGAGTAGCCGCAGAGCGTTATCACTAAACCAGGGCACTTAAAGGTGGATCCAAGATAGCACAAAATGTTGTGCGTTCGAAAGAGGGAAGTGTGGTTCATTTTCAGACAGGGAACCACCCACAGTTGCAGTTACAGCAGTAACGACTGACTCTGGGGCCTTTGGAATGAAATGTTTGCTTTGGTGTGTTGGTTTATGTACTGTTTCCCTTTCAGCTTGACAAATGTCAGTGTTTCATAGTTTCATTCATGAGGCCTATACTTGTCCGCTTGCCTGAGCTTTCTGAACTCAGGTTTAGCCAGAATACTCATCAGGGGCTAATAGGAGGTATAAAACAAATCTTTTTTTTTCACACAATCAGAATCTCCTGTGGAACATGTTTGGCCAAATAGATCTACATCAGTAAAAGCTAGCGGTGCTGTAGTCTAATCAAAGTGAATCATGGTGCGAGATGATGAAAGGAAGTCATTTGAGGTGCGTAGGTGTTGTTCAAAGACGATTTGTGTACACGCCACTCTAGTTGGAATAAATTGTGTTGACCTCCTTTTTCCGTATCATGAGCTTTTGTCAATATGTGTTCATGCATTCTTGCACACTTCCTTGATGTCATCTTCGACTACTGCCCTTCAGTTGTAGGTACTGTAAAAGTAGTAAGCATGATTAAAAGGAAGTGCCACTGATTTTGCTGAATTTTTGCCTATTTAACTGTTAAAAATGTCATTCTGAGCAGTTTTTTCAGTTCAGTTTAAGAGAAACGCACATAGGCTAAATTCTTACCAGTGGTGGTGAATGGAACCAGACCTCCAAAAAGTGTAATGTAAAACCTATAAAACCTCCCTTATTGAAATATATCATATAACATTGTGCATGAAATATTCTGCTAGTTGTAAGAATATTTATACAATTTCTTTGTGACAAAGCACAATTGAACCATCTTCAAAATTACACATAAAACTTGTATAGGTTAATTGGTGGGTTTGCATAGTGAATAAAATTTTGTTGCAGATGTGACCTCTGGTTCCATTCACCACCACTGTAAAGAAAAGAAAAGGTTTATATATTTGTATGCATTTCTGAATGAGTTTGTTTAAATCTCAAATGTTGATATTTTCCTTCAGAAATATCCAGTGTTTTTACTCTAACTCAAGTACTTGGATGCATCTCTTCAGCAATAACTTTTAACATTTCACCATTTAAACATTTGGAATGGCTGACAATCCACCTTGAATATTTTTTGTTGTTGTTGTTAACTGGTATGATTGGACAAGCTGTTTTAGTTTTACTAGACATGTTCCATCCATTTTGTTCCAGGGTCATTGTGGGATTCCATTGGGATACAAACATTTATGTGCACTAAATTAATTCCTACATTGGTATACATTTGAAATGATTCTGTATTTGTCATTGAGTAGGATGTTATTTGTGTTACATTATTTCAAGCATTGACATGGGTTGACCCAGAACCCACTGGTTGAATTGGGTGGGGGTCCCTACCCCTAAACCCACATTTTTACATGCTTAGTGAGATACCATTAGGGGCCCAGTGAGTTGTAGGGTACCTCCTAGAAACTGTCTGAATCCTTAGTCAGTTTCTCTACATGGATCTGAGACACGCCCAGTGTTTTCCAGACGCAGTTCTGGACTGGATTCAAAAGTGATGCTTATTGAATAGGACATTACAAGTAGGGCTTGACATTTTTTTTTTGCTCTAGTACTCTAATGAGTACCTACATGAATTTACGACTTCATACTGCGGGGCGGAGCACGCAGTATGAAGTCACAAATTAGGTACGCGTTTGCGCTGTCAAGCCTGAAAACTGCCGCGCATTTGCGTACCACTTGTGTCAGTGCGTACTTGGGTACCACTTATGTCAACCCCTGATTATAAGGGGCAATCGAGGAGACGACGCCCCCCCACCACCTCCCTGCTGCTACTCACCTGTTTACCTTCTCCTTCAGATTGCCAGCTGCTGTCTGCAGCCTCGACGAGCTTCCAAGGCGTGCAGAGGGTGGGTGGATGGGTGCGGGGGGGTCCTGGGTGTTTCACGTGCGCATCTTTTCACAGTGGATCGCTTTAAGGTGAGGGACTGACCAGTAGAAATATTGCCTGGCGCTCCTTCTGTTGGACAGCCGTCCCTTTGGGCTTAGGTTATGTGAGAAATCTCGCTTTAGGAAAAACCCTCATTGCCCATCTCCTCCTCCCAGCAGAGGCAGAACTTCGGAGCGACTACTCTCGTGCGCACGCGCGCTCACAGTTCGAGCAGTAAAGTTTATTCGTCCTGTTACATCGTGTCAGGATATTTTGAAACAGCAGGAGAAAGGAGAAAAATAGAGAAGTGGAAGAGAGACAGATTCTGTCCGTCCGTTGCGTAGCTGAGAAGCAGCAGGGAAAGACATGGACGTGATCAGAAGGGTCTTCATTCTGGCTCTGACGTGTTCTCTCGGACCGGTGAGTGCGTAGGTGTATGTGTTTAAGGGGGGTCTATTAGAGAAGTAGTAAATAGACTTGTTTTACACTAACTGCATGAGTTTGTGTCTGAAAGTTCTGAAATCACTGGTGTTGAGAGGAAGCTGCGGTGAGTCTCTGCTCTTCTAGCAAGGCTAGAATTTTGGAACATTGCTGTGAGAATTTGACTGTATGCAGCCACTTGTGCATTAATGATACTGGGTGATACTGGACCTCTAGCACACTACACACTCCTCAAACCCCAAACCTAAAAATCACCCCGATCTGTAGGTTGTAATTGCATAAGTGTGTGTCAAAAAAAAAGCTTTGTTTGCGCCAGTAGCTGAGCTGTACAATTACGTAGAGCTTCTGTATACTTTTGGACATATTGGAACGTCATTGTTTGAATCAGTAGCTGAATTTTTGTAATTGTAAAGTGTGTCTGTATGCTTTTGGACACGCAGTGTACTGCTTAGTACTGATTTTCAGCAGTGTAGTTGCTTTTTGCCAGTTGAAGTCTGTGCGTAGTTTTGAAGGAAATTACTTATTTATTATAATTATTATTACTTATTACTTAATTTTGTTTGTGATTACTTATTAATTAATTAAACAAATAAAAGTTTGCTTTAACTGTTAAAAGTGAAGCCTCGAAGTTCCAGCTTAATATGAATAAATCATAATCATAATTGAATATTTTAAAATCATAATCTTAATCACAATCTTATATAAAATAATGTAATGATTTAGACTGGCTGCAGGTTTTATACTGTAGATTTTAAAAGTTAAGGTATTCCTTAAGGGAGCAAAAAGTCTTTATGATTAGTAAACGTTTACATCCGCAGATGGAAGAGACGGGAGAGAAGATTCCAAACAAGTTACATTACATCCTACTCTCCATTGTTACAGGCACTAAGAATGCATGCAGTTGTATTAAAACCCACAGCTGGCCAAAAATTAAATAATGGAAGTGGTCTTTTGGCACTTGGGATTTACTGTCAGTGGTTATTACGATCACAACTTCCATAACATCTGTTATTCAAGTCAGGTCAGATCAGTTTGGTTATGTATTTATTTCTCTTATACATTATTAACTTAAAAAAATCTTTATTTTGTGGAAACATTTCTAAACACTAAATGAAATCTGATTATGTGAAATGCTCATCCAGCAAAATACTAATGTTAAATCAGTACTTATGGTATGTGTTTGTGTCCAGCCTTCAGAAATTCAAACCTGAAGTGTTAATTCACATCTAATGGTGTTTATTCAACTTTCTTGCTGTCAAAGCTTAAGGTATTCATTCACTTCAGAAAAGAGCTCATTCATAGCTAAAGGCATAAAAGAAAAAATCAAAATATTAAATCAGCCCTTTTAAGCCTTCATTCAAATCTTTAGGCATTAATTCAACCCAGAAAGTGTCCCTTCATCACAGGTGGTGAGTAAATCAGCCCATTCCAACCTGTAGGTGTTAAATCAATATTGTTGGCATTGATTCCATTGGTAAAGTGTAAATTATATTCTTAAAGTGTTCATTCAAATGTTAAGGTGTTAACTTAAACCTTAAGATGTACATTTAGTACATTAAATTTGCACGTTCAGCCATGTGGGTATTAATTAAACCAGCCTGATTCATCTCTGTAGGTGTTAATTCAACATTTTAGGTGGTGATATAGTTGTTAAAGTGTTTATTTATCCTTAATGTGTTAATTTAACACATTTAACACGTATCTACACTGTTGAAAAATTAATTCAGCCTTAAGGTATTACTTCAAATGTTCATTCAGTAGGTGCTGATTCAGTAGTTATGGTGTTACAATACAATCAGCAGTTCAGTACTGTAGGTCAATTCATGGTGTTAAATGAAACCATGTTAATTCAACAATGTAGGTTCAGTTGGAACACCAAAGCCAATGAATTCAACACCATAGGTGTAAATTAATCTCTTAACATGTTTTTTTTTTTTGCACTGTATGTCTCATCTTCTGAAACCAACAGCATTAATTCGACATTCTCCATATGAATGTCTACGTGCTGTAATTGTACACTTGGATATTGCTTTTACCTCTTTGTTTTGACATTGCATTGTCCAGTTTATCACCAGGTTAAGCGTCTCCTGTCTTTGGTCAATACCGTAATTGCCTGTTCTGGAGAACTCAAACGCACCTTTCGATTGACTGCATGTGTCGGACATTGCTGAGTGCTGTTGCTGAGGTGTTGCCATGAAGAGATTCCTCCATACCCACATACATTGTTCCACCGTTGTCTCAAGCCGTTGTGCTTAATTTAATTGGTATCCTTTTCTGGTTGTGACACCATGGCAACCATCCTTTATTGTTGGTTGGTTAAGTCCAAAGCCAGGAGTGTCCTTGATCACAGCTTTTTTTTTTCTTACTGAAAAAGCTGTGACGCATGAGGCATTTTTTACAGTTCCTACAGCTTGTAACAATAAACGCATACATCCCTTGAAGGATGTTTCAACCTTTTAATGCTTATTACTGAATGAGCTGCTCCTTTTTTCCTCAAGTGATCACAGGTGTATGTCTTACACAAATTAGAATAATCTAAATGGAATGAAAATAATCAAGATATCACTGTTATGGGCTGTACATAGAACTTCTAGCATGACTTTCCAACCTGATGTCAAAGGTTAGGACCGGTAGGAGAACCATTCTACAACCATAAGGGTCTTGTTTGAAGATTGCTGCTGGAGTAAAGATTTATGCCACCACTGAGCACCTTCATCTGCCAAAGTAACTGCCATAAATCTCACTGTCCTCTGGGGCTCTGTGGAGGAATCTAAGGGAGCACACTGCCTCATAATGAAGATTATGTCTTGAGGGAAATTGGAGCCGGCCACAGAAGGAAGGTGGTGGGAGAGATGAGTTATGAATTTTGCTGTCACGTGTTGTTAGTAGGTGTTCGAGCAATGCACAGATGTCTGGTGTTTTTAATACAAAAATGTCAAAAGACTTATTCGCTCTTTGAGGAGTAATAAAATGGGAATTTCAATAAAACAGGAGGTTCATGGCTGTATAACTGATGTTCTGCGTTGTCATAAGAACAGATTTTTCCTGTACATTTACAGGGATACAATTATGTCTCACGACTATTTTTTTGGTGCAAAATATAAATGGCAGTTTCTAAATCACATTTATTGCCCGGCCCTTTGATGGACTGGCCACCTGTCCAATGCCTGTCGCTCTATGAGCACTGAGATACGCCCTGGTTTGGATAAGTGGCTCAAAAATGAGAAAAAAACTAAAATCTTGGGACCAAAGTCTTTGCTGCAGCATGAGGACTTCCAACTCTTCCAACCCAGATTCATTGCACTGTCCTTAAGAGAGCTGTCCTTTTCTTCTGAGCACCGAAGAAAACAGCCTTGATCATATGAATGGCTGTTGCTACATTACTTATTAAACAATTGGCCACATTTTCTCCTATTCGAAAGCAAGCTAATGTAGCATAGCCTGCTAACAGAACTCAAGCTCTAATTTAAAATCAGTTTAAAGAACTCATGTTGAAAAATGGATAAAATGTGTGTTAAATTAATTAAAAAAACCTGTTTGGATGAGCGTGTGCAAAGTAGCTTCAGAATTGTTTTGCACAGTAATAGGCCCGCAGTCACGCAGTCTGCAGCTTGTATTTCTGATTATGTTCTTTAGCAAGGTCTGTATATATTAACAGGGCAAACCACCAGACTATTATTTTATTTGAGGTCTCATGTATTTTGTGGGATTTATTGATTTCGTTGTTGAACAGGATGGTTGAGGGCTAAGGTGGTATTTTGCTATCTTTTGATTGCTTGAGGTCTATAACATGTGCTTACAAAGTGTTTTGTGATGTGTTTTTGTTGGGTGCACCTCAAGTTCCCCATAAGGAACAGTTATGCAAGATGCTGATCTACTGTGAAAGAGATTAACGTAATGACAGAGACACTATACAAACAGGACAAGGGTCTGAAATGAATGCGATCTGAGACTGTGTTATAGGGATAAATAATGGCACAGTTGGCAAAATCATGCTCTGCTACTTCTTATGACAGCCTCAAATCCCAGTCTTCATGGCTCCCTTTTATAAACGCACCCAACAAAAGCAGCATTTTATGCCCAGCTCGTTCACTCCCATCGGAAGCAATAATTGTGACAGTTCCTTTACTTCCAACTGATGATTTTCTTCTCAGTAATCAGCAGGGAATTCTTGCCCTTAGTCACTTACAGAGGTGTTGTCTGTGACCTTTTGTGTGAATGTCAATGAGTGATAGAAACAGTCCACTGAAGGCAAAAAAACTAACTTTGGCCCTTATCTGCTTAACCAGATGTTATCAGTCCAGATGTGTGAAATCATGACAGCCCTGGAGCTGGAGCAAGATGCGTGCCTGACCAAGTTGGAAAATGTCACATCAGGTTTGTTTACCTTTTATATGCATAATAATAGCCACTGGGAAAACTGGATATGATTGCTGTGTTTGCTTCTGACTATTAGCCAATGCAGTACTATAAGTGGCGCTCGTGTAATGCTGTTACTGGTGTTATTGTAACGGCAAGCCCTTTTCAGTAATAATCACACTTGTCCATTAAAGGATAAATATTTAGTCTATCTGATCAAAGCCATGGACTTAAATGACAAGGTAAGCTATGTAGAGTCTGAATAAAAAAGAGTCACTATCACGCAAGAACCTGCCTCTCTTTATCCCTTTGACCTTAATAGGTTTTTGCTACCGTGCTTTTAAGAATGATGTCTCCTAGCAAATTCTATTCTTATCGGCTGCCTTGTATCGTGCCTCATTTGTAAAGCCATCGGGCCTGAAACACTCCTTACATCTTCTATGTGAGTGTTCAGGGTTGAACGGCTAGAGGCTTCATTTAAGTGTCCCGCTGTGAATTTGTTGTTTTTTGTGACATCACAAAATTATTGTTTTGCTGCTTAAACATACATATGAACTGTATGGACTGGGGAGTTTTAAAACTTTGCGCTCTATGTTGTAATATTTCATTTAAAAACAGGAAGACAAATTTGTTTTTTTTTTTCTATGGTAAGGACCTTTAGTAGTTTTTGTGAGCAAACTTTTATTTGACAAAAATTTACCCTACTTGATCAAATGGAAAAAAAAGCCATAGGTCTAAACTGTGGGCCTTGCTGGGTATAGTCTGACGAAGCAATATAGTTTTGTTATGAAAGTCTGGGCAATGTCTCATACTTATTATGGGCAAGTACTGAAACTGTCTTTAACTTTTTTGTTTCCTGTGTCTCTAAAGAAGAGAATAATCGCTGCACTGAAGCTGCTTTGAAGTAACAGTCAGCTAGTTCAAAGTACCATGCTACTTTGAAGCAACTTCATGGGAAACAAATTTTTTATCAGAGACCATCTACTTTAATGTCAGTGATGAGTCACTGGAATCCTCATCAACACATGCTGTGCTGAGTTTACACACAAAAACCAAAGGTACAACCTCGAACACTGGAAGCTTACAGAATTTGTTCAGGCTGCCTCAACACTGCATAAAATATAGAAACTTATATCTCATAGTTAGGATCCCTTGACAATGACATTATTATATTTGATCAAAGCTTCATATTACATTTATCAAAGCTAGAACAAACTGCATGTTCCTTTAACAACCTGAAAATCAAAGATAGATATTGCTATTTCTCTGGAAAGGACCAGTGCAAGGGTCAGAGTTAGCCCCTTATCTTCTGACAAAGTGGATTTATTAGACACTTTTATGAAGTGATGATTTGTGTTAGCGTATATTTGCCTTTGGGATAAGATAGGAGGCTGTTGCTAATTAGAAAGAGTGGTACTGACATACACGCTCACACATTAAGTTTTTAATTTTAGTAGTTCATCCTGGCACTAAAATGACATCAATCATACTTAGTCTGGTTTGCATGCATTGTGTTTTTGTTTTATTAAGTGAAGTGGTCTTTTTTTTTGTTGTAAACAATGTGAAATAGTTTTCTGCATTTAATCCAGTTACAGCAGTGTGCAGCCAGCAACACAGCGCCCCGGGAGCAGTGTGTGCTTAAGGGTACCTCAGTGGTGCCATTGGCAATCCTGGGATTCGAACCCACAACCATCCAATCAAAGGGGCAACTCCCTAACCATCAGGCCACCAGCCCTCAACCATCCTGAATGGGTGCTCACACCGCATTTCCATCATTCGGCAAATGCTTTTATTTAAAGCAACTTACAGTTTAGGCGAATAGAAGTCTTGCCCAAGGACCCCTATTGGTGTAGTGTGGTGTTTCACCAAGGGTGAGAATCAAACCCCACTCTCCTGCTTTGAAGGCAGTGACCTGCTACACTACAATATTGTAACGGGACCTAGCTATCATCTGCAGTTTTCAGGAGAAATTAAATGAAACAGAAAACATTGAGCTCCAAGTGATGCTGTCTAAGCTTTGGTTCTGTCAGGAACGGTCCTATCATGAATTTGATCCTTGGTGATGCAACTGTTGTATATTGCTGGGAGTCCAAGAGAGCACAACTGCCTTTGCTCTGGTTGGATAGGATTGCTCACTACCTCCCCCATCACTCAGTGGAGATGTTAGCCAGCATAACTGTAAAAGAACTGGTAGGTTGTGGTCTCCTCCAAACCTGTTAAGCTGTCCAATAACACTGTATTTTCTGGCTTGATGTGGCTCTCAGAAAGCTCATGCTAGCTTTCACCCTCACAGTGTTGGTAGTATTGTATGATTGGAGGAGTCCTAGCTAGTGGATGGAACTGGACATAACTAAATTAGGGAAGAAAACCAGGAAAAAAATATCAAAACTTACCTTAGTTGGCAGTGTACGTATTACAATACTTATAACACAGTATTGGTCATTCTTGTTTGTCTTCCAGTTTATTTTCCAATTTGGTCATGTCCTATTCCACACCCATTCATGGTAAGGTTCATGCTCCCACTCATGCTCAGGAATGCTACCCTGTGCTGCCCTCTGAATGAGCTGTGGCCAATCAGAAACAAAATAATTTACATATGTCATTCTTAAAGACACAGTAACAAATGCAGTTCTAAAGTTTGGAAAATGGTCATGAAGAATCATTTATGATGAATGGTGTTTTTGTCACATTATCTCACACAAATGGCTGGAGAAAAAATGAAACTGAATGAAAATGTAAAACATGGACTTTTTAAAAACACTGTGGTCATTCAGTGTCTTTAATAGTTAAAAGACTGGCCAAATTTATTTTGGTGGATTACATGAAGGCCTTGATTCATCAAAACACTCAGAAACTCATCACATTTTGTGATGTGCCACCTTGTCAAAACACTGCACTTGGTTTGAGGCTTATTAGTAAATATATATATACACACAAAAAGTCTCTAACCAATGTGTAGAATGATAGCTATGCATGTAAAATAAGCATGTGTCAATATAATCTTGACTTCCAAATTCACATTCAGTACTGTGCAAAAGTCTTGAGCAATTGAATCACCTTGTTGGTGCAAAAATAGTGTTTTATGCATATCAAACTGTCTTTGGCATATTGAGTAAATTAAATGAAAGAAATAGGAACAAATGTTTTACTGTGACAGGCTGCAAAGTGCCTAAGATGATACAGTGTGCCTAGACAAAGGAGTTCCAACCACTCATCATTCAGCACCACCAGTATACTGATCACGGCCTGATCGTCTGGGATCATCTGCACCTGTTTCTTCACTGGTTCAGGCCTTAAGTTAAATGGTTTTGTTCTGCTTGAATGATTCATACCTTGGTCATTGTGTGGCCTATATATATATATATACACCACACACACAATATCAAATTCATATAAAATATATGAAAATAATTTGTGATGTAGCCTCAAACAGACACATTAAACAGAGACTAAGTGTGTAAACAAAGTTTATGATAATAAAACCCCCACACATGCTGCTCCTTAGACTGAAGTGCCATCTATTCCCTCATCAAGACAAAACTAATCTTCAATCTATTACAGTTTTAATAGACAAAGCAGTGACAGGTGGTGGTGTTTTGAAGCTGAAGCTTGAAAGAAGTTTTGGAGCCTTGACTTGCATAAAGAACAACAGAAAGGCCCCTAGAGTAATATGCCATAGAGCAATATGTAAATTGTTTTCTTGTACTATTAGGCATGCAGTGTGTTCTCACTCTCCCCACGGGAATACCCCTGATTTAATCATGTGCCTTTAAAGCGTCACCACATAGAAACGAGAGTGAATTAAGAACAGGTTGTTCTGCTTGTTTTCCTGTTGGATCTGTTACGAAACAGGTGGTTAGATGATGAACATAGTTCGCAGACTGGAGTGTGTTGGACTGAAGCTGTTGTGATCAACATTATTGCTGGTTCTTAGAAAGGCAGCCTGCTGGTTCTTGGAAACATCATAAGCAAATGTTCCTTTTTGTTCTTTGTGAACATAAAAAAGTCAACTGCAAATATTTAATTTTGACAAATTCATCATATCTTGATTATTAATCATAGGCTGTGTGTAGTTCTTTGGTTGACTTGACTGGAAATTTGACCAGTTTAACCATGTTTTCACACATTTACAGTGACTATATAGAAGAACACTTAAAAAGGAGAGTGCATCTGTGTTTGCTTTGCTGTACATTTTTGGTGCTCTACATTCTTTCTGCTCTTTACATGATAAATTATGAAGGGCTCACCAATGGTCATGCAGCATCTTCAATAGGAATGCACATGTCCTCCACTAGGCTGGCTGCAGTGAGCTAATTAACTAGTAAATCAAACACTGAAAACGAAACTTAGCTTTTGTACTAGCAAAGGGATCAAAAGTATGGTAACAAACTTACAGATGGAGTCTTTTACGATATAAAGCCAGAAATGCAGGGTAGATTTTGTTGTTGAGGATGTTGAGTTTTAATGTTAATATCTGTGATGGTCACACAAAATCCTGAATTAAAAACTCTAACAACTAATTCAATTTTCATTCTTGTTCTGTGAAGTAAGGTAAAGTGGCATTTGACATTATCCAGAGCAACTGAGGGTTAAGTGTCTTGCTCAAGTACACAATGGTAGAAATTGGGGGTTTAACCTGCAACGTTTGTGGTCATCAGGTGCACAGACAAGTGTTTTACCCACTAGGCTAATACTGAAGTATACAACTAGGGTGTGCTGAAATACAACTGGAATGAGCATGTCTCGAATTCGGCTTCAAATCTGGTTTATCAAACACAGTCATATGGAAATGTTTTGGTGCCCCGGTCATGTTATGTTTTGGTGAATTTCTAAATGAACATAAGCATATATTCTATACAGAATATGTTCAAAAACATTTTGTTGCATGTTCAAAACATTTTGTTGCATTTTATGACATGTTAAATACAGAAAAAATGATGATTAATCTAAAACCTCCATGGAAAAATTATACATTTACAATTGTTCCCTGTAGAGTGAGCAAAATATGATTTAGGGATGTTCTAACTTTGCAAACAACTGTATTATATCAGATTATGTCCATGATTTGGGCATTGGGCCAAGGCATTGGCTATAGGAACATGGATTTGTTTCTTAGAAGATTTAAGGCCCTGGGAACATGGGGCTGTTTTCAAACTTACAAAGAGAAAACAGAGGCCCTGGGAATGTAGGACCTTGGGAACAGGGGGACGGCCCCCTTAAGAGAATGCCTCAAGCTGCTGCATTAGCAGCAATACGGTAATACGCTTGCAAATACTGTCATTTAATGTACAAATCCTTGCATGTAGTATTTGTCCTCAAGGTTTACACTTATATTTATTCGTCTATACCAAGTTATCATAGGGCTTTGGTCTTTTGGGACAGAAGTATCAGTTCGGCTTCTACTGCACATCTGGACAAGAGAGTCTGCGAAATGAGAAAAATGTAAATGTAACACTGATTATAATGAATAACAATTAGCAGGAACTAGTTGGTATGCTAATGAGATCATTCCCACTGTCTTTTGATTCATTTATTCGGCAAGGTTTGATTGAGACTGCTTTAATGTTCATGAAACATAGCAAATAAAGATCTAATTCCCTGTTTTCCCAGACTGCAGCGGTGAATGGAACATTGCATGCTGGCCTCCAGCTAGCATTGGACAGCTAGTCACCATCCCCTGTCCTGATTACTTCAGCCATGTCAGCGACCAGAGAGGTAACATTAGCAGATTCTTTACCAACATCACTTAGCAGCTTTTCTCTAAAGAGCCTGCCGAAGAATCCTTGCTACGTAGAGACGTTCTCTCTGGAGAGAAACAAAAACATCTTCCAGGCCACCCACGTTTTCAGTCTCACCACTGTTCCGGTAAATAATGCGAGGGCTGTTAGAGACAGTGGCATAATTAGGATCTTTGTTACAGGTAGCTCAGGGAAACAACGTTCTTAACAAAAAGGAGTGAAAGAGAGAAGAGGCAAAGACGAGCAGTCTCTGGGGGTCTATATCTTATCCAGTATAGTGGTGTAGTGAGGCGGCCTGGGGAGAGTTACAGGTAGAACCAAAGTGAACGGCAAACTTTAAGAATTTATTTTTCTCCTACTCTGGAGACCAGAAAAAAAGAATACGAGAGTAGGGACAAAAATAAACAGCAAAAAGTGATAGAACAGCACTGAGCCTAGCCTCCTCTTAAAGCAATGTTTTGGAGAAAAAACTAAACTGAAACAGTTTCCCCATTCAAGATCATCATAATCACTGAGATAAAATGTGTGCTTCTTTAGTTTTGGCACCGGAGCCAAGAGGCTAAGCTTGTTTACCTGTTAGCTGCCTCAGTGTCATGAAATAAACTCACATAATCTCCAGTTGTTTTTGTGGTTCCTGATTGGCATTCTGTTGTCTATATGGAATATTGCTGTTTATATA
>JBBPCX010071550.1:0-15606 GCA_037974365.1 Hydrocynus forskahlii
AAAGTATTGACTCAGGGGGCTGAATAATTACGCACACCCCACTTTTCAGTTATTTATTTGTAAAAAATGTTTGGAATAATGTATGATTTTCGTTCCACTTCTCACGATTACACCACTTTGTATTGGTCTTTCATGTGGAATTCCAATAAAATAGATTCATGTTTGTGGATGTAATGTGGAAAAGTTCAAGGGGGCCGAATATTTTGCAAGCCACTGTACAGAGAAAAAACGTAGCGCTAGAGATTAAACGCTGTGGTGGAGAGAGGGACGACAGCCACGGTTTTATCCAAAAACATACTAACTGGACACAAGGGAATATTAAATACACACATTCTGAAGTTCCGCTCCCCAGCTGAGTAGAATAATACTGGCACTGGACTAAAACCGCAAGGTCATTTCAACAACCGAGACCTAACCACAGCAGGACAGCGGAGCCTCCGTCCAGTCGGGCCAGGTGGCTTAAACTGAGCACAAACACACTTAACCAAGTCAGTCTGCTTAAAATGAGGCGTACTTACCCCATTTCCAACACTTTCGGCCTTCAGTTTGGGCCATAAATATCAAAACACGGGAAAAGAATATCTCTACAATAATGCTAGGAGTTAATCTGACAATGTAGGACTTCAGTCCAGCTCCTGAAGGCCTAACCAATGGGAGAGCTTGATTAGAATCATCTTCCTAGATACCACAGAAAGGAACATCCTGATTGCATCATTTTCTGTCGGGCGTTTTTAATCATTTCACACTTTTGTGTCCAAACAAAACTTAACAAAAATTATTTTACGGGATAAAAATGAACTACAATTTAATAGGTCCTTCTCTGAAGGCCTAGAAGGCCTGGAGGGCTCTGCTATTTTCCAAGTGTGGACAAAATGTCATAACATAATGCAATGTGGAGTTTCTTCAGTTCCTTCCTGTGTTTCCTCATTCCTCACCCGCAGCCAAGGGGCTACATGGTGCCACAAAGCTGGATTTATGGTTTAGCAATTTTTGAATTCATTTCAAGTTTTGCCATTCTCGTAATATCTGTAGGACGGTCCGCACACACACAGAGAGTCTAAAAAACATTACACATCAAAGACAAACAGTATAGAAATATGCTAGGCCAAATCAGACAATCTGACAGGCCAACTCAGATTTCAACCTGCGACTGTGCCCTGGCTTAGAATTAATCAGGCTACTTTCGTTCTTGTAAATGAGCTCTGCTCTGAATGGCTGCCTTGTGCCTCATTCACAAAACAGTCCAGACTGAAACATGCCATATAGCGTCACCCACGAAGAGACGGAGCTGAACTGCTGCAGACTGAACAGGCAGATGTGTGTGAATGCTTTGCTTTTTGTGACATCAGAAACACCGGGAATTCAAAACACTTAATTTCCACATGGGTTCATTATGTAATCATTGGTATGTTTTTTCTTTTAACACTTTGTTTACTTCAACAAATAAATGCTCGGTGTGCGTTTCTAGTTTAATACCCATGTGAACACTACAGATAAACTGTACTGTCATTTCTTCGGTACAGTCACTTCTTCAGAATGCTAAAGAAGTGTGCATCCCTGTTAAATATTGACTCATTCTGGCAGACATTAACAGTGTTTACTGTTTTCCCCCGGCTCTCCATCTGCACGCTATTGCCCTGCTTGAGGCCATTATTAATAATATATATGGGGGGTGGGACCCCCCAAATATTCAAATATGCAGAAAATGTTCTCCCCAATACACTGATTTTATTTAATGATATTGTATCGGTCTTGTATGCTGCGACAGACAACCATGCACTGCTGTCTGGCTAGAGCAATGCACCGCTGGTAAAAGCATTCAGTCTTCAGACATGAGCAAAAATGTACGTCTCCACTCTCTCATCAAAGAAAAAAAATAGGACTGTCATGCTCTATCATTGTATATAAATGTATAACCTGTGTGAGTGCTACAGATTAACAGGCGGTCCTGCTAAGCTCTCACTGCAGGGAAATATTTACCCCATAAATATGTTCCAAATGACATTGACTTTGAGCTTAGTCCGGGGCCCATCACTCAGGACCACCCGTTCTAGAAGACCACTGCTGTATGTAAGATGATTAAAAGTGATCTTAAAAGTGACTAGTGGAAATTGAGCAGTGTAGGAGTGTGACATGCTGGTGACCGCTGGACTTAGCTGGAAGTTTCCAGTGAAAAAACTCCTGTTTGAGGTCACTTCTTCAGTAACTTCACTCCTTCAGAAGTTGTGATGCAAATGAATGCTACTAAAATGCCGTCCGGGAAACCCTGTTGAATATGCAGAAATATACACACTCTCCATCTGCACGCCACTGCCCTGCTTAAGGCTGTGTAATATATGCATAATATATTATAATAAATTATAAGAGTCTGGGTGTCATCCTCGACAGTACATTTTCTTTTCAATCTCGTATCAGTAACATCACCCGGTCTGCATATTTTCATCTTCATAATATCAACCGCCTCCGTCCCTCTCTTACTCCCCACACCGCTGCCATCCTCGTTCACAGTCTTGTCGCTTCTCGTTTGGATTATTGTAACTCCCTGCTTTCGGTCTCCCTCACAAAACTCTCCACAAGCTTCAACTAGTTCAGAATTCAGCCGCCCGCATCATTACCAGAACTCCTTCTATTCATCATATTACTCGCATCTTGCATCAGCTCCACTGGCTCCCGGTTAAGTTTCGGGTTGATTTTAAAATTATTCTATTAACCTTCAAGGCCATTCACAGTCTCGCCCCTCCGTATCTATCCGACCCCCTTCATGTTGCCTCTCCCTCTCGTACCCTCAGATCATCCTCCTCCATCCATCTGACTGTCCCTCCTGCCTGTTTAACCACTATGGGGACCAGAGCTTTCAGCCGCTCTGCTCCCGCTCAGAAACATCAATTCACTCTCACTCTTTAAATCCGCACTCAAAACACATCTGTTCAAGCTAGCTTTCTCTCTTTGATTCATTTGCACTGTTTAAATAGTCTAAATTGAATATGCTTTTAATCTTGTCTGTTACTGTCTGCTGCACTTGTTTTATTGTATGGTGTCCTTGTGTGCTAGAAAGGCACCTATATATAAAATGTATTATTATTATTATTATTATTATTATATATACTGGGCGGAGGACATACACCCAATATTCAAATATGCTCAAAATGCCGCCTCAGACATACGGATTTTATTTAATGCCACTTAAATGACATTGTATGCCACAACAGACTAGAGTTGCTGCTGAAAAATTTCGTCCTCAGACACAGTGTGAAAAAAAACCCATCAAAATTTCTTCTCCACCCCCTCAACAAACTCTCACTCAGGACCACTCAACACATGATTCTGAGATCACTGCTGTATTAAAGATGATTAAAAGTGATCTTAAAAAGTGACCAGTGCAAAGTGAGCACACCCTAACAGTCTAAGCTAGACCTGTGAAGTTTCCAGTAAAAACCTCAAGCTGGCGGTCCCTTCTACAGGACCTTCAACACCTCGTTAGTCTTGTCATGTTCCAGCCTGCTTCAAGATCTCCATCATCCCCCCAAAAAAACAAGGATCACAAGCCATAATGACTATAGACCTGTTGCCATGACCTCGTGGTTATAAAGACATTTGAGTGCATTGTGTCCAACCTCAAATTGACCAACCGACGTCCTCCTGAACCCAATGAAATTCACTTAGAGAGCCAATAGGTCTGTAGTGAAAGTGACCAATCGTGAACACACCACAGCACGCGGTGTGCGGTGTGAACAGCATGACATTCCTCCTCTGCATTTAACCCATTTAACCAATTTACCAAGTGAAGCAGCAGGCAGCCAGGAACACAGCGCCCGGGGTGTGTGGGGACGGTATCTTACTCAAGGGAACCTCAGAGGTGCTTAGAAGCCTTGGGAATCGAACCCACGACATCCCGAAGACAGGGCGAACACCCTAACCACTAGGCTACCAGCTGCCCCATGCAGTTAGTGTACATCCTCCAACATCTGGATTCTAAAAGAACCTATGCCGGGAGACCTCAGTTCCACTTTCAACACTTTCATCCCAGCTAGGCTGCAAGACAAGCTCTCTCAGCTGAATGTGCCTGAACCCACATGTAGGTGGATCATCAACTTCTTATCTGACAGGAGGCAGCATGTGAGACTGGGCAGGCATGTCTCTGACCTTCAAACCGTCAGTACCCTGATCTTGCTCCCCTGTTCTTCTCCCTGTATACCAACAGCTTCTCCTGCAGTCATCAGTCTGTCACCTCCAGTCTGTCTCCTCAGGAAGGGATGAGTCTGTCAACAGGGGGGAGATTGACAACCTGGCAACCTGCAGAGACAACAACCTTTTGCTCAAAGCTGTCAAAACAGCAGAGATGATTGTGGACTACAGGAAAGACCCAGCACCACCAGCTCCCATCGTCCTGTGTGACTCCCCAGTGGGAACCATTATCCCACAGGACCTGCACATCAGGTCCCTCATCATAAAAACCCAGCAGAGGATGTACTTCCTATGGCAGCTGAAGAAATTCAACCTGCCAAAGTCAGTGATGGTTCACTTTTACTCCTCTATCATTGAGTTCTCACCTCCTCCATCACCATTTCCTTCTGTAGGACCCTGAAGCGGACAGGAAAGGTTGCTGCTGACCCCTTCCACTCTGGACAGAAATTCTGGAAAAAGGCTGTGGACCAAAACTTCTTGCCACAAGAACAGTTACTTCCCATCTGCAAATGGACTTCTCAACAAAGCCTCAGAAAATCACTGCTGAACTGTGCACTCCAGCACACTCGGCCATGTGCTGTGCTCATTTCATGGTGACTGTTTACATCTTGCTTTCCTTTTTTTGATAACTTCCTATCTTCAGAACTTTCCTTCCTTCAGAATTTCCTTTCCTTCCTTCAGAAAGATGCTAATGAATGCTACAAAAATTCCGTCCCAGATCCCTGTTAAATATTGACTTGTTCTGGCAAATATTAACACTGTTTACTGTTTACCCCAACTCTCCATCTGCATGCTACTGCCCTGCTCGAGGCTGTAATTATAATATACGCTGAGGGGGCATACAATACCCCCCCCCCCAAAAAAAATATTCAGACATCCTCAAAATGCCTTCTTGAATATATTTAATGATACTAAAATGCCACTGCATGCTACAATAGCCTGGCTAGAGTCGCCACTGAAACAATTCATCCCCAGACACCCCATGTATAAAACACATCCTCCGCAACAACATTTCTTCTCCACCCACTCAAAAAAAACTCACTCAGGACCACTCGTTCCAGAATTCTGAGACTGCTTTTAAAGATGATTAAAAGTGATCTTAAAAAGTGACCAGCGCAAAGTGAGCACACCCTAACAGTGTATGTTGGACCTGTGAAAACCTCCAGCCGTACCTTCACACAGTACCTTCACACCTTTGCTCTCAGAATGGCCCCTTGAATGCAATAATTTTATTTACTGATATTAAAATGGTACTGTATGCTATGACAGACAACCATGCACCACCATCTGTCTAGAACCATGCACTGCTGCTAAACAAACTGACAAAAAATCTACTTCATATGAGCAATGTACTGGGTGAAATGTACAATTTGTCTTGGTGCTTTATTACCGTTTTGGTCAATACCTGCTGCGTCCAAATGCACACTGCAATATGTACCTGTAAATATGTATTCACAGTGTTCTTACATGTGTGTCCACTCTGCACATATAAATACACATATTGTCGCTGTCGGGCGGAAACCTCATATGTCCAAAACGGCTATTTTTCAGGAAACTCAAAAAACTATGAATATTCTAAATAAATGAATACTGTGTCATCAAAATTGGTATAACTATTTTCAACACTTTTCATCGGTTAATAGTTTCTACATTTTACAGACCCACATGGAGACTGACCAATAGTATCGATTTATGAAAAAAACAACAAAGACGAAAAGTGGAGTTACGAAGATTCTGCCAGTGACGATATGCTCAATATATAGAGATTTTTTTCAATACACACGTCCATATTTATATTTTTGTATTATCTGTATTGAATAGTGTACTTTTTATACTGTACTGTTGTGTTGAATGGTTTTTATTCTGTTGTTTTTGTTGCTCTTACATTTGTTCTTTCCACTTTCTGCCATAGCGCTGCAAATTTTCCATTTGTGGGACTAATAAAGGTTTATCTTATCTCATCTATTGCAACGGCCTAGTACTGCTGTCCCTAGTATGCGTTGCATGATATGAAGGCAATGATCCGATATCAGGCCAAAATCAGCATGACATCTGCAAAAAAACCCCAGAAAACTTTAGACTGAATTGAGTTTTGAAACTGGATTGGGTTTTGGAAAATTCTGGACCTGGGAGCAAAAAAAGAGTACTTTGAGTGTCTGAATACATATAAAATAAAAACTTGGTACTTTTTAAGGGGAAAAAAATCAGCATTAAGTAATATTTAAGGTTTCAGTATCAGTATCAGTATCAGAACAGAAATAGTGGTATTGGTTCGTCTTCAGGGTTATAATAAGAGTCAACTCTGTCCATCTATTTCTCAGTGTTCATTACAGCAAACCTTGCAGAAAGACCCTGAAAGATCATGACTCAGCTGCAGGTCACACTGTGTCTCTTCACATGATTCACAAAGCCACTCAGACCGAAGACGTGCGTCTGCACGTGTGACCGGCTGGGCGAGAGCGCCGAGAGCTGGTGCTTCTCTAGGACAGAACGAGACTCCTCACACAGCAGTCTGTCTCTTATCTTCGCCTCTCGCAACAGAGAACTGTCCCTAATTAACTCATCAAGATGAATAAAGGAACACTTATTGGGAATAATTACCCTGCTGCCATTGTGCCAAAGCCTGTAAACACACGACACACTGGAATTCCTCACCGAACCAATAAGTGGCTAAAAAGCAGCAGCAGCTTTTAAGCCTTCACGACACATCGTCTGTTAGTCGCCATGGCCATGTCGGCCACTGCAATACTGATAATACTGAAGGCTGAGATATGCAAATGAGTCTTTACCCAATCAGAGTTTCTGACAGGGCGACCAATCAGAGCTCCAGGTGAGTTACTGGGCGTTCTGATGAATTGAGGTCTTCATGTAATCCAACAAAAGTCAAATTATTTTAATCTTTAACCATTAAAAGACCTGTATTTTCTCCTGCTTCAGTTTTATCCCTCAGAATTAAACAGGCTGCGTCTGTTACTGTGCCTTTACGACTGATATATGTAAATGAGCTCTTTTCTGATTGGCTGTCTGGTACTGCAGTTCATTCAAAGGCAGCACGGGGCACAAACACTTCTTAAAACTTCGGCGTGAGTGAGCATGGCCGAACTGCTTTGGTCTGATTAAGGAGATATATCTAAATGTGTTGTATTTGTAACATCAAAAATATATATATGTGATTTGAAAATATGGACTGTATAGATTGGGAGTGAGTGTACATTTTGAAACTTTAATATTACCTACAGAGCTCAGGCCTTTTTAAATTCCAGAACAGTGATGATATGGGCCCTATAATATGTTAGAAGGCATAGCAGTCAAAATATAAAGCAGTTTATTCAGAGTACTGATATTTTTACAGATCACACAGTCTTCATGGCTTTGCTAGGGAAGATGCTGAAATTTAGATATTAAGTCAAATTAATTTTTTGGACATTCAGAAACATCCCCAAACACCACACTGTTATCAGTACAGGACATAACTCCACTTGTGGTGGTCCTTGTAGGCAAGAACACCTAAACACATCCTGTTTAGGGTCACACTGCAACCTAGATAGATAACACACAGGCCTAGCAGACCTATAATTAGTCACTTACAAAAATTTATTTCACAATGATGTGCTTAAGGTGTAGAGAAATGTTTGGTGTGAAATGTTCTGCTCTAGAGAAACTCACAGAATCATAGTGGAGTTGAATGGAACCAGACATCCACCTCTAAAAGCGCCCTCACAAAAAGTTATCCCATGAAATGCTTCTGGTTGTGCCACATGACGTTTTTAACCAGAGTTTTGAGAAGCTTTTGGTCATAAATTGAACCCATTCATGGTGGAGGGATACATGCATGGTGCTGTAAGACAAAATAGTGATTTAGTTCAGATTCACCGTTTTATTATCATCAGCATCCATATAAACACTCAGAGACACGTGGAGCTTCACTGGGGGGGACAGAGAATAAAACAGCTGGATTTGTGCTGGAGACGTCTGGTTCCATTCACCTCCACTGTGAAGACATTCTAATCGGTAAGGTTCAGTGCACCAACCATCCTCCTAAAAGTTTCACCTTCGACCCAAATCTTACACACCTGATCCATCAGAGCTATACATTTTATATGTCAATACTTTTTATAACATTTCCTCTGAAATGAGGGTTATTAATAACCCCCAACCACCTTTCCTACAATAACTCTTCTGGTAGGCCTAGAGGTTGGAACATTACAGTGAGGATTTGATTGCAGCCACAAGGACATAAGGTACTGATGTTAGAAGATGAGAAACTTCAACTCAACCCAATGGGGCTCCAATGGCCATCACTAGGAGGCTTTAGAACCCTCTAGCCGGGCAAGGTGACCTTGTGTTGCTACTCCATAGCCTGTTCTATTGGTCAGTGCTCTTCTGTGGTGATAGAAGCTGATGTTCATAAACCTAACCCGGTCAAGACCACCGACCCGGTCTTTCCTACATACCTGATTTCCAAAGACCCCAATGGAGCAGGCAGTGGACACCTCCTCAGACCCGAACCACACAGACGCGATTCGTGAGGGCATCCCCAGGATGAACACCTGGGCCACCGAACAGGCAAACTGTCCCAAGAACGTGACGGGGAAAAGGTCTGGCCTGGCACTGGCCACCTTGATCCACGTTCCTATACAGTTCAGCGCTGTGGCCACAAGTGCGATGACCCTCAGGCCCTTCTTGTCCAGGAGCCATGTCACGGGGAAGATGAGGGGGATGTAGGTCAGCATGTAGATCATGGACATCCAGTCGATGGTGAAGGAGTCCACGCTGTAGAACCTCATGAAGATGTTGTTGATGATCCCATACTGGATCCACTGGAAGGCGTTGCAGAGGGAGTAGGAGCTGAACAGGAACACTATGAGCCATCTCCTCCTGTACAGGTGGGTGGTGGGGGTGTGGACAGGTGTGCTGGACTCAGGTTGAGCTTGGTGATTTGGCAAATGGCCCTTTAAATGACCATCCACAAAATAACTGTTGTCCTTCACCTGACCTGAACCCACCTGATCCTCCATGGTCTCCGCGCAATTCTGGGAGTCAACATACACAGCTCTGGAAATAAGGAGTGTTCTTCAGCCTCCAGACCCAAGAAGAACCCAAACTCTGAACTCTGAAGTTTCTCAAAGTAGGTGAGATGATCTTTTCCACCAATGCAGGCGTGGAGAAACTTTTCAAAAACTTCAGAAGTAAGCGGTTTTATTCCAGGCTGAAGCCTCGCCTGGTCTCTCTGAGCCGCGAGGAAACGTTCCAGCCGGTTCTCCTGGTCAGATCAGCCGGCCAGTCACGTTAAAACTCCGAACTTCTGCCTTCTGTCATTACAGGACGCGTAGTGGGCGGGGCATGCTGCCGGGAAGCTGTCAATCATTCTTTTCTCCCCCTCGCGTCAACCAATCACGTCAGGGCTACTGCTTGGCAATCACGTGTTGTAGCGTCGTCGCTCAGTCATGTATGTGATTTTTAAAACCATTTTGACATTTTAATCAGACTTTAATTAACAGCTGACCAAATAGGCTGAGAGTGGAATCAGTTTTTTTAATGTTCTAAAACTTTTCCGCCCTTGTTTCAAAGAACCGGATTAGGAAGTCTTCCCAAGCCACGCCCCCAAAACGGGTATGTGCTGTTAGTGACTTTCTCACTTCCCTCGTTCCCTTCCTTTTCTTTTTCTTTAATTCTCGTTGACTTGTCTCTAGAGATGATTAATTATTCACTACCTACGATGAATCATTTAGTATCTGCTACGAATTATGCAGGATCTACTATGAATTAAGTAGAACCCACTATATAAATTAGTTAGTATCCACTATGAATTATTCACTATCAAGTCAGCATCTACAATGAATTTGTCAGTGTCTGCTATGAATTGTTCTGTCTTCTATAAGTTATTCAGTATCTACTATGAATTAAACAGTGTCTGCTATGAATTAAACAGTATCTACTATTCAATATCTACCATGAATTAAGCAGCATCCACTGTCTGCTATAAATAAGTCAGTATCTACTATAAATTAAATAGTATCCACTATGAATTAAGCAGTATTCACTATAAATTATTCAGTCTGCTATGAATTATTCAGCTTCTGCTATGAATTAAGCAGTATCCACTATAAAGTATTCAGTATATACTATGAATTCTTCTGTATCTACTACGGATTAAGAAGAACCCACAATGAATTACTGAGTGTCTGCTATGAATTATTGAGTGTCTACTTTCAATATATGCCATGAATTATCCAGGATCTACTTTGAATTAAGTAGTATCCACTATTAATTATTCAGCATCGACAATGAATTATTCCGTGTATACTAAGAATGAATTAGTATTTACTTTTAATTATTCAGTGTCTACTATGAATTATTCTATGTATACTATAAATTGTTCTGTGTCTACTAAGAATTAAGCAGTATCCACAATGAATTATTCAGTGTGTGCTATGAATTGTTCAGTATATACTAAAAATTAAATTGTATTTACTGAGAAACTAACATGCAATTCTGTAGTTCTGAGACTGAGGGACTCCTATGGTTTAAGGTGTTAAATGAATTCAGTACCTATCATTCTTGGTGTCAGCGATGCTTGTGTAATGTGTGTATATGTGCGTGTGTGGAAGGTGTGTATATGGTGTAAATGTTGACGTGTCCTTACTGAGTGACAACTGAGCCGCAGATGACAGAAATGTGTTATGGGAGGATGTTAAACGGGTCCTTCAGGATTTAAACCTGATCACATGTTATCAGAGGCGCCTCTTAAAAACAGAGTTAGTGGCGACCAGCTATCACTGTTAAATTGACTCACATATCTCAGGTAGTCGAGCACATCTGGGGCTGTATAAATATAATGTATCGCTTAAACCAGGGGTGTCCAAACTTTTTGCAAAGAGGGCCAAATTTGATAAAGTGAAGATGGGGGCCAGTATTTCCTTCTGACATTTTTTTAACCACAAAAGTTACATGAAAATACACACTGTTATAAAACAAGTTCATTGTCACAATTACCTTTATTTTTCAAATGGCTATGTAGCCAAATATAAGCCACTCAGGCAGATGTGAACAACTCTGAAAACACCATTCTGCCTTTCATTCTTATCTGGAGAGTCAGATAACATTGAACAAACTGTACAGAATACCTTAAATTTCCATGATTTTGATAAATATCTTTGCCTCATGAACATTTTAAACAGGAGTTATAGGTAAAACAAAGTAAATTTTAAAACAAGTGAATTTTGCCCTTGTCTTTAACAAGATCTTTCAGAGAGCAATAGTTTGTCTCACATCTGCAGGTACATAACATCAACAGTTATAACCAAATCTTATTCAAGAGTTTAAAAAAATAAGTGCCATAAGTTCAAGTTCATTAGTGTGCTTTAGGCTTTTCACTGTTAATAGTGACAGATGTTACCGTTCAGAGCACTCAATTTCAGATTGATCAAGGAATGGATAACTTGCTGCTAATTCTTTGCAGTAGCCACGGCAGATATGAGTAGAGAAGAGTTTGCGGCACGGATGCAGAGCCCGATAGCATTAGAATGGTGCTGCCACCGTGTAGTGGAAGAAGGAATTACATTTTTAAAGTTTTATGATTTGTTTATTCTGACAGAGCTAGCGAGCCATAAATAACACATTATAAGACCGAAGCTGCGGGCCGTATGAAATCTGACGGCGGGCCTTGATTTGCCTGCGGGCCGGACTTTGGACAGGCCTGGCTTAAACCATTCCTTTAAACAGGTCCTGTGTGAAACACTTTCATCCTTGCTGATGCACTTTCACAAGAAAACTTCTCCTGAAGAACAAAACAAAAGACCTCTCTTTAAACATTTACACAATAAACATCAATGACTGGACCACGTGCAATTCTGACTTTTTTTGGAACACTTCGTCTTGTGTTGTCTAGATATCAGGGTCAGTTTTCAGATTATAGCTGTAGGGAGTAATTAATCTTTCCTTTTGAACTATTTGGAATTTCAAACCGGAAGGCCCCCTGAAGTCTGATTTCCGACTCAGACAGTCAGAAGAACCTCACTGACCCCGGCCTCAGAATGCAGGCTGGTTGGTTTATCAGCAGTAGTGAAGCTGCAGTAAAGACTTCTTATCAGCACTTCTGTCTTATTAGTGTCTCACTAAATCAATCATCTACACGGGCTATCCACTATCCATCTGTGTTGCTGGGAGGTATTTGCCCAAAATACCACATAACGGATATTTGTACTGGTAACTGGTGTTACTAACAATGGCTAACCTGGCTAGAACCTGGACTCGTCAGACTCTAACATAGCCAACTCAGGCGTACTGTGATTCCCAGAACCGACTTTAGACTTCCAAGGCAAATGGAATTGTATTGGTCACGCTGCAGTGCTGTTCAAATTCTCAGTGTAATGACGTTTGGACACCACTTTGATCAGTATTTGTTCCTCTACTAAACCGACAATCCTTGCTGTGCAGCAACATAAAGGAATGTCTAAAAGTAGAACTCAGTGTTAGGATGTTTCTTCCAGACTAGCTCAACAGCACACCCTGTTGGACTTATTACATGTATAAATTACACAGATTGTATCAACAGAAACAGTAAAACTCTACCTACAGTTACCATGTAGTTACCATGTTATTAACAACCTGTTTTATTTTATCACTGTGGTGACACAGTAGATGATGCTGCTGCAGTTTCCTCTTCGTGACAGCTGAACCTTTCGTTGCAGTTAGGTGAGGTCAAACCACCCGGCATAAGAGAAGAAAAAGTGTAGCATTGCAGCAGTACCCTTAGGAAAGACTCCTAATTCTTTGTAAAAAGTGATCTAGCAGCTAGAATGGGTTAGATCTTCACATGCTGGGTGCAGACCTTCAATAAGACTGACACTGAGATCATACTGGCAGCACATCAAGCGACAAAGGGGCTGGAAGCTGTTCATTTCAAAGGTTGCTGGGCTGCACTGAGCAACGTGAATTCACCTGATGATGAAATTGCCATGACTTGGCGAGAGAAAAACACCCTTTCACCTGCCCTCTCTTTCATATCTCTCTAAGAAGAGTGAGTTGCCCAGTTACTTCCCAGCCATAAGGTGAGCGAAAAGGGGGGAACCTGTAGATGCTCATTTGATTTTGAGCAATAAAAAGAAAGGAATGTAGCTTTTTCTTAGGTTGCTCAAGATAGCCAGTTCAGGGATTCAATCAATCCACCTTTAGGACAATCAGCTGCTTAACTGTCCCATGCTAATGACAGACTGGGCAACATGACCTCCACTGGCAGCTCAAGAGAAAACTCTTCTAAAAGCTTTCTAAAAGTATTTTTAAACATCTCCATCCTTCTATGCTTCTGTTGCTGTCAGGTCTTTCCCAGGTTCTACTTTCAGGGGCAGATCGAAATGATGCAGAAAAAGGTAGACTTGGTGGATATACTTCTGTAAACCACTCTAGTCAGACTGAAGTATATCTGAATAGTGAATATTTACAGCATTGGAGACTATGAACATTAGGATAAACAGTAGGATAAACTACAGAATCTTACAGCCATGTGGAAGGCAAGTTTATTTATGAAGCGAATAAACTATCATGCACAATGACTATGTATCATATTACAAGAAAATAAAAAAGAATAAAAATTAAAGTTAAAAGTGTTACTCTTAGGAGTATAAATAGATAGAAGTGAGAAATATCACCAACTGTTAAATAAGCTGACCAGTACATAGTAAAACAGTGCTGGTATATAGCCTGCAGAAGGAGCTGCTTCAGCATGGGATAACAGATATACCAGGGTCTTTTGCAGTAATAGAAGTTGTTTATTGATACTTTAGTATTCACTGGCAAGAGAGTCACCAAATTTCTAAACTAAAAACAAAACAAGATTTTGTCACAGAAAGCTGACAGGTTTTAAAAGCAGATAGGTGATATAAGTTATAGTTATAGGATGAAAAGCTCCCTACTGACCTAGCTTGTCACTAAATAAGATAAATAGTTTTTTGGGCTTCATCAGAGTGGTGCTTTGCATCAGTGACACTCTGGGTCTGATGTTTTTTTTGTTGGTTTCAGGGACAAATTGGGTGTGTTCTGCCCTCGTGTTCTGTATGAAAGTGACTCACAGGCCTGAGCATGCATTTATGGGACGGGTTGATGGTAAAACACAAAATACACTTTTCTCCCTCATGCATATGCTCCCTCATGCATATTCAAAATGTGGGAAGATCATTCAACATCCTTGGGATCAGATGGACATGTGTGAAGAAATTCTACAGAATATGCAGTGATGAGGCCACAGTAAATTAAGGCAGTCCATGTTCTCAGTTCTGTGGGATGTTCTGGTGGCAGTACTTCATTCATGAACACCTCTCTCTCTTCATCACTGAACTCTCACTCTATGTTTACATTCAGTGTTACTGGCTCACAAGTGCAACTGCTGATCCCGCACCAACCCAGAACCCAGGGTAGAGCGGCTGGGTGAATGTGGTCTGAGCTCTGCATAGGAGGGTCATTATGTCGGAGATGCCATAGAAGGACAGTGTCCCTGCATCGTAGTCCACAAACACTCCGATTCTGGTGGGCGGTGGGGTGGGGATCATGATCTCAACATTTTTGTGCCAAAAAGTAAAAGTAGAAGCACCCCCCAGACTCCAGGACTGACTGTTGTTTCCTAGGGCACACTCGTCACTGTGCCCTTTTCTGCTCAATCCTTTGTATGACACTCCTATGTACACCCACTCAGACCCCGTCCCACTGCTCCACTCGACTTCCCAGTAACAACATCCACGTACACTCTCCTTGCACAGGACCTGCGGCCAGTGGTCGAATCTCTCTGGGCAATCGGGGTAACACTGGTTTTTATTGCTCTGTCTCACCATTCTGTTTCCATTTAACAAAACGAGGTGATTATGTACTGTGTTTGGATCCAGAGTCAGATGACAGAAATCTATAAAAAAACAAAACAGATTTTAGGGATAATTTTATTGGGGAAATTTGAACCACAAAAAGCAGACCAGAACTAAACTGAGCAGTTCTTGTTTCCAAGCTTATCCAGACTTTCTTCCCTCTATGCAAGATAAAATATTTCCAACACTACTAATGTGTGTATGTGTGTGTGTTACATACATTGTAGTAATTCACTTCTTGTCACTGGTTGTTCGCGAGCTATAAACCATGGCCTTTCTGGAGCTGTGGAGACACAAACCATTTAGAAAGGAACAGTTCATTCCAGGGGGTCCAAAATTGTTCCTGGAAGGTATGTTTCCATCACAGTTTGGTGGCTCCCCTCCTCAAACACACTCTCTAAACTCTGTGAATAACAGGCGAATTGAACCGTGTGTGTTTGAACAGGGAAATCACCAAACTGTACTGACACCTCCAGAACCACCACTATGCACTGATGACACTTTGACCTTCTGCCTGATATTACTTTGGTCTATCCTGCTGAGAGTCTACAAGACTTCTAAAGGTGCC
>JBBPCX010071550.1:15706-33328 GCA_037974365.1 Hydrocynus forskahlii
CCTGAAATTGTGTAGTGTGGTGGGTCCCTAGAACTAGGTCTGGGAACCACTGCTTTAATGTCCTTTAAGATCCTCGTGGGAGAGTTTGAAGCCCTTCTTGACATGCGCAAATTTTTAAATCAAATTTACGATGATTGTTTCAAAATTGACTCCATCATCCAGTGGTCTTGTTGTGAATCAGTTTTTTTAACAAAACGAGGCCATTATTTACTGTGTTTGGATCCAGAGTTAGATGACAGAAATCTAAAAAAACCCCTGATTTTAGAGATAATTTTATTGGGAAAATTTGAACTATAAAAGTAGACCAGGACTAAACTGAGCAGTTCTTGTTTCCAAGCTTATCCAGCCTTTCTTCCCTCTGAGCAAGATAAAATATTCCCAACACCACTACTGTGTGTATGTGTATGTGTTACATACATTGTAGAAATACTGTTGTTTTCACTGGTCGTTGGCGAAGTCTAATCCTTTCCCTTTCTGGAGCTGTGGAGACACAAACCAACGCACCTTTAGAAAGGAACAGTTCACGCCAGGGGGTCCAAAATTGTTCCTGGAAGGTATGTTTCCATCACAGTGTGGTGGTTCCCCTCATCAAACACACTCTCTAAACTCTGTGAATAACAGGCGAATTGAACCGTGTGTGATTGAACAGGGAATCACCAAACTGTACTGACACCTCCAGAACCACCACTATGCGCTGATGACACTTTGACCTTCTGCCTGATATTACTTTGGTCTATCCTGCTGAGAGTCTACAAGACTTCTAAAGGTGCCCTGTGTAACTTTAGATCCTTTAAAACTCAGTCCTGAGAACCCACAGCTCTGAATAGTTTCAACAGTTCCCTGCCCCACCACCATACCTCATCCAGCTCATCAGCTAATTATCAAGATCTTCATGAGCTGGACCAGGTGTGTTGAAGACAGAGAACACCTGAAATTGTGTAGTGTGGTGGGTCCCTAGAACTAGGTCTGGGAACCACTGCTTTAATGTCCTTTAAGATCCTCGTAGGAGAGTTTGAAATCCTTCTTAACATGCACAAAATTTTACAAAATATAGAAATACAAACATAAATATAACAGCAGGAGGCTCCTCTCACCTTGGGGAACCATCCTGAACTCCTCCTTGCAGTATCCTTCGAGTCTCTCTTTTAGGTCAAAGAGAGACTTCCTCACTTCATCAAACGAGAGATATTTATTGACTGTAATAGTGGAAGTGTCCACTGATCTAAAGGAGATGTCGAAAGATTGGAAACTCTACAGAGAGATAAAACAGCCCAGAGAAAGATGAAAAAGAGCAAAAAGAATGGTTGATTGGGGCTGTAATTTTTAGGAGTATGCATTTCAGAAACTTTTTTCACATGCACTCTGTCGCTGTAACAAAAATATTGCAATAATGCAGAACGACAAGTGGCACAAAACTTCCCTTTGTAAGTAGCAGGGCAATGCAGAGACATCCAGACGGGCAGGGACTCAAATGCAGGATGCAAAATGTCAGGGATGTGCTAATAATTTAAGTATTTTTTTTTATGTTTACTCAGTGATCTTTACCTGGAGGAAATGGAAGTCATCCTCTGTGAGTGAAAGCTGTTCCAGCTCGGCCTGTCTCCTCTTAAGATCAGAGATCTCCTGCTTCAGTTTCTCCAGGAGCCCCTCAGGTCCACTCAGCTGGGCTTTCTCCTGAGCTCTGATCAGCTTTATCACATCAGAGCGCTTTTTCTCAAGGGAGCGGATCAGCTCTGCAAAGATCTTCTCGCTGTCCTCCACTGCTGCCTGAGCAGAGCTCTGTTAGGACACACAGAACAGCTGGAAATACATTTAAGGCAATGCATTACAGGTGCATAGGATAAAAATGTAATGACTGGATATCACCATGAAACTTCACTAGTTGATTACTTCCTGTAAGACATCTAAGTAAAGTGACCCTTATAGTCACATGTGAACACACCACAGTATAAACAGTGTAAAATGATTTCTCTGCATTTAACCCATTTAACCCGTTTACCAAGTGAAGCAGTGGGCAGGTAGCGCACGGAGAGCAGTGTGTGGGGACGGTATCTTGCTTAAGTGTACCTCAGTGGTGCCACTAGCCGTCCTAGGATTCAAACCCATGACCTTTAGATCACAGGGGCAACTCCCTAATCATCAGGCCACCATCTGCCCACCAACTACTTGTTTTTTGTGTTACTATTTCTGGAAATTTTATGTTTGAATTTGCAAATGTCTTAACACTGCATAGAGCCAGTTTCAAAAATCTTTAAAGAATTTTTTTGAGCTACAGGAGTCAACACTTTTTACAGAGAAAATGCTGGATATACTGTTTTATTACTCCACAAATCAGAAAAATCAGACCCAAAATTTTCTCTTGCTATGACCATAGATTACTTATTATCCTCAATGTAGCTGTGAGGGATCACAACACTGGGTTTTCTTGGTGACTGCCTGAAGGCCTGACTGAGATCCAGGTCTCTACTCACCTTAAGTGTGTCCAGGTCCTGTCTCACCTCCAGCAGCTTCTCTTCATTCTCCTGGATCTTCTGCTGGACTTTTATCTGCACATGTTTTAGCTGGGCCTGAGGAGAAAAGGTGAATCAGAATAATCTGAGCCTGTCCCAGCACTCACAGGGCGAATGGCAGAACATCAGTTCATTGCAGGGCAGGAACAATTTAACATAGTACACCTGACATTGACAGAACTGTGCAAAAATCTTAGACACCTTTTTGTTCAAAGCCATTTATCTCAGCATGTGATTTTATCTTTCTGCTCGCAGAGTTAAATTTAGAATAAACAAACAAGAATTATAAACTTGAAATGTCATATGTCGAGACTGTTGTAACTCGAGAACCCCCTAAAAGTTTTTTGGACTGTGGGAGGAACCCTTAGGTTCCTGTGGAAACCCACACAGATGTCCACCAGGCTGGGACCCAAGACCTTCTGTTTGTGATGTGACAGCACTAACTGCATTCCTCCAGTTCACTAATCAGTAAAAAATGCTGGAACTGGTCGAACTAGTTTGACTTGCTGAGCAGTAATGCTGCGCAGGCCACTTCAAACTGTATGTGCTCAGTTTGTACAACTAATACCCCACTGATTTCTGTTCCCATCCAGAAACACCTGGATAATCCCTCACCTGCTTCTCTGATCTTTCTTCCACAACTGCGACTGTGTTGTGGCCCTTGTGTTTGTTCATCGTGCACAAATAGCAGATGAATTGATGGTCTGTGCGACAGTAGATCTTGACCACTTCATCATGCTTGGAACAGATCTTCTCCTGCAGTCCCGCTGAGGCCTCCACCAGCCTGTGCGTTCTTAGAGCGAGGACCTCGAAGTGAGGTCTGAGATGAGTTTCGCAAAATGACACCCGGCACACCAAGCAAGATTTGACAGCTTTGGTTTTACTCCTAGTGCAGAAATCACAGTCCATGTCTCCAGGTGTAGCGTGAGGGCGAGCAGGAGCTTCTTCTGTCTTCTGAAGTTTCTCCAACATCTCGGCGATGAAATAGTTTCTTCGTTGGATGGGTCTTGGAGTGAAGGTCTCTCTGCACTGGGGGCATTTATAGACCCCACTCTGATCCTCCTCATCCCAGCAGCTGTTAATGCACACCATGCAGAAGCTGTGTCCACAGGGAATGGTCACTGGATCTTTTGGCAGATCCAGGCAGACTGGACAAATGAACTGGTCCTGGTCAACTGAAATGCTGGCCGCTGCCATTCTCCTGTGTTTCCAGGCTGAGAGAGAGTGCAGAACTCCGAAACCTGAACTGATAAAGCAGCAGAATGGGCGTGTCTACCACCATTAGCTGTCATTTTCCATTTGATGGATGTCGTGTTGATTGTCGATGGTGTTTCCTGCTTCTCAGGGAGCTGTAGCCTGTATCATGGTTGGAGTTTTATTGTTCTAATCACTGGAAATTAGTTGGGTGTTCGGAAGGTCATAGGGTCACTTGGTTTTACTACATTAAAATTACTATAAATTAATGTAATTGAATGTCTTTCTCCATTGTCTAGAGCTCTGATATGTTTTTAATATTTAAATCCCTCTACCTGTTCTGGCTCCACCCACTCCTATCTCCACCCTGTCATATCTCTCCTTCCTCCAGAGACCCTCCCCTGTTTCTTTCTATGAATGAGTAGTGTTTATTTTGGGAAGGCCTGGTGATCCCTGACTTTTAGCGTGTCTTTAGGTTTAAATGGATTTATTACGTTCCAAAAGTTTGTTGCTCTAACCTTTGATTTTAAACATAAATTGTCTCAGTTTTCTGGTTCTTTCTTATGTTTTTGGTTTTCATTTTAATAGTAAATACAAAATCATCAGTATCATCAGTACATGTTTTTCTTCAGAACACTTTACTTCTTGTGTTTATGGGAACAACCTTAAACTTGAGAATCGTCCAAACTGGGATCCAGGGATCAAGGTGACTATTTTTCAGTGCATACCCTTCCTCGAAATTCACCCATACCTCTCAATGGGATTTTAGCCTAAATCAAGAATGATAATTTCCTTGCTCAGACACAACTGTAACTGGCACATATCTGCATATTTAAAACAAAAGATCTTTAAACAGTGCTTTTCTAAGTGCCTTTCACTGGCCTCACACCCCCAATATTTGTGTAACCGCCTTCTTTTTTTAGATGTATTATAGTATTTCTGAAATTACATTTAAAAACTAACTATACAAAATAATTTTAATTTGATTTTTATTGTTAATTTGATTTTATTTTTAATATTTATTGTTTACTATTTACTGGTCCACATTGCTAGTAATTCTGTGGCTTAGTTGGTTAAGAACCTCTCTGAATGATGGACTAAGCTGGCTGCTCTGCTTTCAGTTGAAGACCTAAAGCCTGGGTTTGACCAAGACAGTGTTTTGCTGCACTCTTGTGGCCCAGTGGTGCAATGACAATATTTCCTGAGACTTCAAGTCAGGCCAAGACAGGTAGGTGGTTAATGTAATTTCAACTATAAGCGCAGCATGCAGTGAAATGAAACAACTTTCTTCCAAAACCACAGCGTTCTTCCAGATCTGCGGTGTGACACAGAACAAATAACAGAAACATCATGAAACTACACAAATGCAAGGCTGCAAGAGAGAGTGCAAAAAATCCCAAAAGCAGCAGTGCAACAATTTACCAGACAAGACAATCATACAGTGCAACCAATAGAAACAATTACAGCACTAGTGTGAGTGAATACAATATTATGACAGATTCTCTGTTCTAGCAGCAGAGTCAATAACTGTGCAAAAATAGCATAAATAGCAACAGGATATGTATATTATGTAACAAAAATAATATTATTTAACTTATACAGGTTATTTACAGTGGCAGTAAGTTGGGCAGTACGTTCTTTGTTTATGGTTTGGTGTGTATGTGCAGTGTGTTTGGGAGTTTCTGATTTACGAGTCTGTGAAACCTTTTGCCAGATGGAAGGAGGTAACAGAGGGTGTATGAGGGGTGTGCGGGATCGTTCACAACGCGGGTGGGTTTGTGAATGCAGTCTTCGTCAGAGGGGAGAGAGACCCTGAGAATCTTCTCAGCCGTCCTCACACTCGGCCTGTTTCCCACAGGGTGAAAATGACTAAGAAGGTGTTCTTAGAGGTCCATTTAAACGGAATGGCCTTCGCTTTGATAAAACTCATCGGCAGACAGTCTGACAAACAGAAATACGCAACCCAAACGTACATTCATTATTCATTCATTTAACTGCTTAATCCTTACTAGGGTTGTGGGTAACTGGGGCCTATCCTGGGGTCTACGGGTGCGAGGCAGGGACTCACCCTGTGGGGCACGCACACACACACACACACACACACACATACACGCCATTCACGCATACACTCACACCTACAGTCAATCTAGAATCCCCACATCCCCTGACACGCATGTCTTTGGACTGAGAGACAAAGCTGGACACGTGGAGGAAACCCACTCCACCATGAGAACATGCAAACCACCCCCAAACCCCAACACCATTTGTGTGCCAAATGTACATGTGAAGGTATAAATTGTCAAGTCCATTGTCAAAAAGAAAATCGTTTGAACATTCCTTCACGTTGTGGTGAACAAACCAAAAGAAGTGCTTGCAAAAGAATCAATTGCTGTTTTATTGACTTACATTAGAAGGTGGTTTTTGCCCTTTCTTGTGAAGTTACTATTTTGGAGATTTTTTTTTTTTGGACAGTGACGATCCGCATAATGACACATGCTAAACCTGCAAAATGAGAAATTCATGCTTTCGTGACCAGATCAGGCTCCTGTACTGTCTACCTGACTGGCCGTCCTCCAGCTAGTGCAGGATGTGGCGGCCCAGGGTGCTACTCAGTCTTATTCGGTCCGGATCAGATTCTTGTTTAGTTTCACATTGACTCCCTTATGATGTATAAAGCCATTAATGGTCTGACTCTGCTATCTAGCTAATGTGATGAAGCATCATGTCTCACAGGGGTGTAACGATTAGGTTAGATTCAGACCTCAAGGTTCAACTTACTCACCAAAGTAGCACTAAAACATCGGTTTAATTATAATTAATTCCACCCTTTTTTACCTTAAATTGTTGACCTGTCGGAGTGTGCTGCTGTTGTGTGGTGTTGTATGTTGCACCAGTGGTCTAGGAGGATGATATATCGTTTCACTGTGTACTTAATGTATATGGCTGGTATGACAATAAAGCTCTACTTCAGTATTTTCACAACATTTAGGATGACATACACTACCAGTCAAAAACTTTGGACACACCATCTCATTCAATGATTTTTCTTTGTTTTTTATTATTTTCTACATAGCAGATTAACATTGAAAACAAAAAAAATGATGAAGGAACTCATGGAATTATGCAGTAAACAAAAAAAGAGTAAAAAAAAAACTGAATATGTTTTGTAATAAGGTAATGATGGACTGTTTCTTTTTTTTAACTTAGTTAATCTGTATACATTTTTTTTCTTAATTTTCCTTCATTTCCTGTATGAGAAATTAGGTCAAAATTCAGGTCATTTTAAGGGGTAAAATGAAGGCGTTTGGTTTAGTTATGACTGCAGCTGTGAGGGGCTGATATTAAATGGTCTAGTTGGGTCAGGGTTAGAGTTTGGGAGCAGGGAATAATTTAACCTGTGCAGAACAGTGGGCTTCCTGGACCAGGTAAATGTAGAACAAGCTGATAGATAATTAGCTAGCGACAGGAATCGGAAGAGTTAGAACAGAGAAAACCTTGAGGAGTGACACTGTCAGCCACCTGTGGATGACAAGAGGCTGCTCTTATCTTTTAGTCAGAAAGGTTCCTGCATTAAAATGCCACTGGGGGTGTTAGTGGCCTAGTGGGTAGGATGCTTGCCTCTGGACCAAGAGGTCATAGGTTTGAATCCTACCTTCCTACCACTGGGTTCCTGAGCAAGACCCTTAACCCCAAGTTGCTTCAGGGAGACTGCCCCCTGTAGTTAGAGGATGGAAATCGCTTTGGATAAAAGCATCTGCTAAATAATGTACTGCAGTGTTTTAGAATTCAACGGTTTGTGTTTTTTAATGGTTAAGAGTGACAGCAGTACTGCCTTGATGGACTCTATACCATGTCAACATCACTTCACCATCACAGCCTTTTGCACAGGACAGTGTTTTTTGAGGTAAGATATTATCCTTATAATGGTTACTTATTATACTGCTGGTTTGAGACTTTTCTTGACTTGAGTGTGTTGCAGCCTCATAGAACAGAAGTAATCTTAAAGGCATAAACAACAGATTTTTACTGAAATGTGGAGAATCTCCTGAATAATTGATGCTGCTATTTGTGTGAAGGCATCATTAATGCATTCTAACAGCTGCGTTTTCAAATGGTGGATGCTGGACTGGTTCAGTGGAGGGAAGGAGCACGTTTGTTGAGACGTTTGTAGAGATGCTCTGCCATCATTATACATACAGGAAACTATAAGTATCAATCAATAAGTAAAGTGGTCCCTTATAGTCATGCATGAACACACCACACAGCATGAGCAATGTGAAATTCTTTCTCTGCATTTAACCCATTCACCAAGTGAAGCGGGGTTCTGCCACCAGTGAGGCGCATCCGTGGAGCAGTGTGTGGGGACAGTACCTTACTCAAGGGTATTTCAGTGTTGGTATTTTGACCCACAACATTCTGATTGCAGGAGCAGCCCCCTAACCACTAGGCCACCAGCTGCCCCAATAAGAATATTGATACTGATAAGCAGTATCAGTTTTGATATTGAGATCAGTAAAATACTAATGATATCGTTCTGAGAACTGCTCAGCAAGCGATCCATACCGACAGTGTTCCCTTCAGTCTGCCTCTAGAGGAGTTATGGGATGTTCATTCCCATCCCACATTTTTCACGGCATAAAAACTGCACAATAAACACACATTTTATTGAGCGAAGGAGCTCATTCAAAGTGAATTTCAGATTGGAAAGCATTTTTATCGTCTTGTTTAACTGAACACAACTACTATATTATTTATATTTACATTCATCTTTTGAGTAGATCAAGTGCTATACATACATATATGCTTGTGGCCTACTGGTTAGGGTGTTGCCCTGCGATCAGAAGGTCATGGGTTCGAATCCCAACACTGCTAGTGTCATCACAGAGGTATCCTTGAACGAGGTACCGTCCCCACACACTGCTCCCCGGGGGCCCCTGCTTCACTTGGTGAATGGGTTAAATGCAGAGAGAGAATTTCACACTGTGTGTTCACTTTACTTTATAATTCAGTTCAAATTGCAATACAAGGTTGTCTCATTTAGATCTGTTGGTTGTTAACTTAGACTTACAAGAAGAGGCTGGAGAACTCTATTATATTACTCAATAACCCCCCCTTCTTCTAATAACGTAACTGCCACAGTAACGGATGGCTTGCAGGTTGTTGCTGTTTCCAGTGATGTAACTTAAGTAGTGCATTCTGAGAAGAGGACTGGGGTAGTAAGTGAAGACAGAGGTTGCGGATGTTTGCCCTTGCTAAACTGTGTATGTGGAAAACCTTTTTTTTTTACGTTGGACAGGAAAGCAGTCAATTTCTGGCTGCAGTGCAGTTTCAGCTTCACAAGCATGATCCACATAGATGATTTCTCTTGTTTTACCATTTATGATGTTTAATTTGACCACCTTTTGTAATTTGTTTTCAACCATATTTACTGGAAAATTATTGTCATGCAAGATTATGCATATTTTAGGTTGGTTGTGAGTTCTGACCCGAGTGTGGAGAGCGAGATCTAGTTAAGCATGAATGGGATTTGAAGTTTCACACGGGACCAACAGGTGCAAAGTATCTTTGCAGCTGGGCAGCCACAGTAACTCAGAGGGGTTCATTAAAGTTAAAAAGCTTCTTGATGCATTAATGGATATTCAGTTATATGCATATAGTTACAGGTCTGACCCTTTTGACCTCAGTGTCAGGGGAGATTATTCAAGCTTAGAGGAATGTTTTGATCTCCGATTGATCGGAGGTCCATCTCTGGTAACTGGAAATAAAAGTGTTGTCATCGTAAGCGAGGATGGGCAAGATGAAGCTTAATCAACATGAGGTTCTCTCTTTGTGTTTTGCACATTTTCTCCTGTCTGCACTTATGTAGTCTTGCTTTGTTTCTGTTTTTGTTCTTGTGTAGCACCATGGTCCTGGAGAGATGTTTTGTTTCACTGTGTTTCACTTTGTGTATGGCTGAAATGACAGTAAACCTACTTGGTTTACACCTGAACACATTCCATGAAATGTATGCATCAAATAAGTGTATATTTAATTGCCATATTAAATTACTTTAATTAGTTTAATTAGGTTTATACTGCATTACAAGCTGGTGGTGAACCTGCGGGGCGTTGCTGTCTGCTGCAGCTCCTCTGGTGCTTTAGTGTGCCTCTCTAAGAAGCCAGACAAAACATCTCTTACAGGCCTATTTGGGTTGTCAGCCAGGGACCTCTAGGCATTGTTGTTTCGCTCCTTTAAGCCCAGTGCATCTCCTGGGGGTGAAGTGACAGCAGGGGTTTCATAAAAAAAGTTTTAACAAGGTCACCTTTATTGAAAATAATTGGATCAGCATTACTGAGGGATCTGCTTGTTACAGAACAGAACAAATATGCAAATGAACAACATCAGTTATGAAAGTGAGTACACTGTGAATGAGTCTCACCTTCATCTTTTCCACCTGAGCCACGCACAGACTTTTACACCCATTTCCTTCTTCAAAGCACATTCATCAGCGCAGAGTCTGTCCTGAATATCTGAAGAGTTAAAATGACTTTAATGCACCTCCTAAACCATGGATAAAATAGAGCATAGATCACTGGATTAATCATGGAGTTCAGATAAAGAAGGATCACCACATTATGAAATGAATAGGTTTCTATGGCACTGCTTATTAAACTGTATACAAAGTATGGAAATAAACAGGCCAGAAACACGCTCACTAAAATGCTGAGCACTTTGGCAGCTTTCCTCTCGGATTTCATCGAGTCCGCCCTGCTCTTTGAGGCCTTGCTGTGAGAGTTCAGGTCTCTGATTGCAGTGACGTGTTTCTTGGCGATAATAAAGACCAGAGCATAAAATATGATGATCACAGAGCACGGAAAAACAAATGTAAATATTAGATCGACCAGAGACCAGACCTCATTCAGTACGACAAGGCACTGTTCAGGACACATGATCAGCCCGGCAGAGTTTCCATTGAAGTAGAGAAGTGCAGAGTTGTAAGACAATAATAAAAACCAGTTACATGAAACCACAATGCAAGCCGTGCTCACTGTCGCTTTTTCAGCGTAGAGAAAAGGCTTCGAGATGGCAAAGTAGCGATCGACTGCAATGAGGGCGACATTATAGATCGATATGCTCGTGACACAGAATGAGATCAGGACAAAAAACACACAGACAGTCGACCCGAAAATCCAACAGGACTCGGTCAGCCGACTCAGATGGAACGGCATCACGAAGACCCCGACCAGAAAGTCGGACACAGCCAGGGAGAGGATGAGCATGTTGGTCGGTGTGTGGAGCTGCTTGAAGTGACAGACGGAGATGATGACCAGCAGGTTCCCAAACACTGTGAGCAGAACAGCCGCTGCTGCACACACACACAGTAACACATATACAGGAGATACGGATCTCTCAGGGCAGGAAAACTCTAAGCAGTGGTTGGTTTGGTTCACCTCCATATGATTCATGGATCACTGAAACTGTGCTTGAAGAGAGAACTCAGTTGACCAGCTTCTCCTGAGAGATGGTGATGTCACTGAAGACAGTCCAGCTTCATGGTGGAAGGAGCTGTGGGCTGAGCAGACAGGTGCTCTGATATTTATATCGAGTGCTGTCCACTCAAACCCACCAGTGATGTAAATGACCTGAGAGACCAAACCCATGTGATGTAACTGACCTGAGAGACTTGTAATTGAGGCACGAGCAAGAAAATGTACTGTAGTGTAGGTTAAGAGGCCTGTGGCAGTGCATGGTGCAGTCCCTGTCTCACAACCTGTCCCAGAGCCTAATTATTATAATTTTTACTTTATTTATTTATTGAGCAGGCACTTTCCTTCTAAGTGACAAAGAGGGGAAAAAAAAGCCGCAGTCTTGTGGCAAATCTCAGACGCTAAAAACCACAACAGTTCCATCAGTTTTAGTTTTCGAGCAAGAGATTAGGAGGTTAGGTAGTGAAGAACACAGTATGTGCATTTTAGGTCTGTTAGGGAGTTGGAGGTGTTTCCTATTAGGAAAGGAGATGAGTTAAGAGCTTCCTGAAGAGATAGAGCGATGCCCCTGGTCTGATATAGAGTGTAAAAAAGTGTAAAGTGGCCATTTTAAGCACCAGTTTCCTCTCAATAAAGTTTTCTTTTTTTTTGGCCTGCCACCTTGCCCCCCCGTCTTCGGAGGGCAACTATATTTTTAATTTGTGGTTTCATTTTACAAACATGGTCGTTAAAGCCACTCCAAGCTTAGCCCTCCCCACACAGTGAAGAAGAAAATGAGAGTGAAAAAGAATAAGAGAAAGAAAGAAAAAAAAAGAAAAAAACAGCTTCACTGGGGCGCCCAAAACGGCTGACAGGAAGAGGGGAGGCGGTGGAAAAAACAAAGGCCCCTCTGATACCTCTGGGGCCGGGCTTCACTCAAGAGCCCCCCCCCCACGTCCGGGGCAAGGCCCCCTTCTGTCAGAGCTCATTCGGTGCCTAGCCCTTCAGCGTCCCCCCAAATATTCCCAGGTCTCTGACAGGCCCTGCGGGCACCCCTCCCCTGAGGACGCACCACCGGAGCATCAAGCAGTCCAGGACCCTGCTAAGAAGGCAGCTGGGATGGCGGTGAATACTTTGAGGTGGCGGTAGCCGCGGCAGTCGCCTGGGCCTCAAGAACGGGGATCTCTGGTGTAGAATCCATGGCAGGAACCATGGCCGGGGCCTCATAGGCAGCTGCCACGGTGGGAGCCGGGGCCACAGGAGCAGGAGCCATGGCGGGAGCTGGGGCCTCAGGAACTGAAACTGGGCTGCATGTTGGGGTTTCTGGAACAGGGGCCGGGGCCAGTGCCACGGCTTCAGGGACAGGGGCCGCTGGGTGAGGCTTGAGCCATTTGGGAGCCAGAACAGGAGGTTGAGGCTGTTGTGAGGCCAGCGTGGGAGGCTGTAGCCGTCTTGGGGCTGGCACAGGAGGCAGAGGCTGCTGTCAGGCCGGTGTGGTAACCCGTGGCCAGCTGGGTAAGTGGGACATGCTGGCCCCGGAAGAGGGAGGACCGATCAGAGCTAGTTGGTACACCCCACAGGAGCTGCTGGGGTACATTAATTTGGACGACGAAGGGGTCATTTACGGCTGGAGTGCTCAACCGGGGGACGAACCGATGGTTTTGTCTCCGGAGGTTTTCAAGGACCTCTTCGTCTCCAAACTGGCTAGGAAGCCACGGAACCCGGAGGGGGTTGTGAAGCCCCCGGATCTGCTCCACCGATCCCGCCTGTCCTCTCGAGTGCGGCCCCAAGTGCTCACGCCTGACTCGTTCTGGGAGGCGAGTCTCACACCGGTCCAGTGGGTCCCACCTGCATGTAGTGCAGACCCGCAGACCCGTGGCGGAGCAAACATAGAGACTCCCACAGCAGCGAAGAGGGAGAAGGAGGGTATGAGGCAGAGCCCTCAATCCATTGCTGCCTCAGGGGAGGTCCAGCAGAGCCTCAAGGAGATAGAGGGGCTATGCACCAAATGGGCTCCACCTCGGAGGGGGCCCCGAAGGGAAGCTCGGACTGAAGGGTAACTTGCCCCAGATGTAGGGAGGGGTTCTCAAGTAGAGCCCGGCCACGGAGGTATCGGAGGGGCCTTTGTTTTTCCTGCCTCCTCCCCGCCTCCTCCTTGGTGTTGGCCTGTGGGCCTTTTTGGGCGCCCTGGAGTGGCGCTGTTGGGGGGGGGGTTCTATCATTTTGTTGTGGTCTTTTAGTTTGACTGGGGGTGTGGTCTCATCTCTGGCAGATTGAAATAATAAGAGCTCTCAGCTGCCAGGGATGAGACAAATGTGCACCATGTGTTTTGTGTTTAGTTTCACCTTAAATAACACACCTTTGTGTTTCTCACTTGTCAGTTCACCATCACAGTTTGCCTGAGTTGTGTTTGGTTTGGACTTAGCCAGTATCTAGTACCTTGTTTGAGTTTTGGCCCCCATGCCTCTTTGCTTTTCATTATGAATAAAGAGAGAGAAACCAAGGAAGTCTGCTCCTGTGCCTCCTTTCCAAAAGGTCACAGCCCGGATGTGACAGAATCCAAACACTCAAACAAATTTTACATAATGAATCAAAGTAACAATTCTTTAGTATTTTCTAGGTCCTTGTATGTGTGTCTAAGTGTAAGTCAGTTTGTCAAAGAAAGTGGAGGGTAGTTAACGCTGCTTGGTGGCGCAGGAGCACCACACCCCCACGAGGGCACGAGACACATGTCCCAGACATAGCCAAAAGCCCAACCCCAAAAGAGAGCCCACAGAGGATGAAGGGGACGGTCCTGCCCCCTGGACAAAGAGGACCAAAGAGGTGGGGTGGGTACGGAACCCCCAGATGCTCTGCAACCATTCACGTGGTGCAGGTCAGGTCCAGGGCCACAGGGCCCTGGCGACAAAGGGCCTACCCCCCCTCACCCCCAGCGGAGGGCCATCCACGCAATGGAGAGATCCAATCCCCCTGGGTCCGTCCCCCAGCAGGGCGGATCCAAGCCCGCCACAGCGACCCGGCTGGTCACCCCATTGACCCTGTAGGACCCTGTACAATAACATTATCAAATAATTTAATTTCAAACGTGGAAAGGTTAAACTAAAGTAATAAAAATCTATAGAAAAAAGTATATTCCAGCTAGAATAAATATTACACACCTTATAAACATAGCAATGAAAGGTGAAAAGTCACGAAATTAGCAAACAATTGTATGCTTGGTACTTGTAGGGCACGAGGTGAAAGAGGCGGTGGGGTTGTTTTTGTCCCCAGCAGTATTTCCAGGGTTAAGCAAAGTCGCCAGATTTTGATGGGCGTGGATAGCCAGAGGAAGTTGGTGAGTTCGGGTGTGACTTCCCCATTTTGGTTGACTGAAAACCAGACTTGATGTTGAATCAGCGATCACAAGGGGTGTTGCTACAAAGGCAACAATATAATACTATCACAATATTTGGGCCACAATATGATCTTATTGTGATTTTCACTGTGCTTTATGTGCACAAATCTCTTAATTATCTTGGTGACTCTGATTTCCTGGAAGACCACCTTTATCACCTACACCAGGTGTTGATGGAGCTTCAAGAAGTGGGACCCACCGCAAACCCTCGGAAGTACCACTTGGGGCTGACAGAGGAACAGTACCAAGGAGCTCCAAAAACCACAGGAGAAGAAGATTGAAGTGGTGTGGTCTTACCCCTGCCGCACCAACAAAAAACAGGCACATGCCTTCTTGGGGCTGGTAGGCTATTACTGCAGATTCGTTCCTTACTTCTTCATAACCTCCCCCTTTCAGATTTACTCAAGAAGGGCGAACAGAGAGGGTGCACTGGTCCGAGGTGGCAGAGCGGGCCTTCCAGAAATTGACGGAGGCTCTCATGTCAGCTCCAGTTCGCTGCAACCCGGACATCAACGCATTTATCTTACAGATGCATATTTCTGATGCATCTGAAACCAGTCTGGGGTGGTCCTATCACAGGTATTCGATGGATCCCATCGTATACATAATATAAAAAAATTACCCCTGCCAAATTGCATTATGCGGCTCTTGAACAGGAAGCCCTAGCCATCAAGTGGGCAGTCACGGAACTGCCCTATTACCTCATGGGCTACCAGTTGACTTTAAACACTGATCATGCTCTGTTGCAGTGGATTGCTAGGGAGAAGTAGAACAATAGCCACAATACCCAAAGGTTCCTATAGCTGCAAGAGTTCTTGCTCCAGGTGCAGCACAGGGTGGGGTCCTGCACAGGAATACAGATGCTCTTTCCCAATGGCACGATGATGGGATGCTCTCCTCCACCAGGTCTGGCTCCTGATCCTGTGGTGCCATGGGACAGACGCTCCTCCTTCAGTGGAGAAGAACAGACAGCACACTTCCATCTGCTTACCTCTGCTGGGCCTCCTCTGCACCTCAGACAACAACCATACTGATCATCATGGCCGGAAGTTGGTGATTTGGAATGAGCCACACCTGGCAGTGATTATCTAGCCACCATCAGTGAGGAGGGGAGTAAGTACAAAAAGAGACTTAATGGGACAGCTGGATGGCCAAGTGGTTAGGGCGTTGGCCCTATAAGAAGGTTGTGGGTTCAAATCCCAACTGCTAGTGTCACCACTGAGGTACCCTTGAGCAAGGTACCGTCCCCACACACTGCTTCCCGGGCGCCCTTTGTTGGTGGCAGCCCTCTGCTTCGCTTGGCGAATGGGTTAAATGCAGAGAAAGAATTTCACGTTGTGCTGTGGTGTGTTCACGCGTGACTATAAGGGTTAATACATTACATTAAAAGGGGCCTTGGCCAAAGCTCGACTTCATCGTCTAGGTGCATTTAATGCTTTCCCACTACAGACTCCAGCCCCAAGGACGTTCCGTGCCTGGATTTCCACAACCAGCTGCCAACTCAAAGACTGCACACCAGCTACTATACCCCACACCATTAATGACCCTGCACTGGATCTCCTACACACCCTTTACCCTGTACCATGCTTATCCATTATTGTAAATGAACAAGGATTTGCCAAACTATACACACATTATAAATACACAGAAAACAGACAGACACAAATGAATTCATTCACTCAGCCTTTATAATGCTCCTAAAGTCCTGAGTGGCCCTATATGTTCGCTATATAAGGTGTGCATGGCCTCCCCATCCTGTCAAAGCGGATGCCGGTTTTTACAGCTTCATTGAAAGGACTCTTCTTCTGGTCATTCATTCTCCAAGTTGCTTATCTTTAACCAGGGTGGGTGGGGGTTTAGGAGGGGGGGGTGTACTCCATCCCAGTAGCCTATCCTAGCACTTATAGAGCGAAAGGGGGTGAAACACCCAAGTCCATCCCATTATATTAATATATAATTTTTCTACCTTTTACATTTTCTACAATTCCATATGTATGCTCTATAGCAAATATTGTATATTCTAAAAGTATTGTTTATTTATAACTCATTCTGTTCAGTAGCGCTCTACTTATTCTTAGACAGACAGATGGAGTGTGGTTTATAGGAGGGAGGTTTGTAATGGGTGCACATGAATTTCAGGTGTGACTGTGGGGCAAATCTTTTATATGGCTCATTGGTCGGGTAGGAAGGGTCGTATAGTAGAAATTTGCTCAGGGCCCCATGGATGTCAGGACCAGCTCCATCAACCATCACAGGACTCAATGACAAGAAACCAAAGGCCCTGACCTCTGGGCCAGTAAAAGTGTTTTGGTGTGGTATTATATCCAAATCTGCTACTGTACAATTGTGACTTTCCATTTCCAGCTAGTGTTTACTGTGAGCTACTGTGGGACCAAATGAAACAAAAGCTCTCTTTAGAAAAAATGCCTTCTTATCTTAAGGCAAACATGAAGACATTCTTAAGATTGTCCCTAAATACAATTCTCAAAAATGTAAGATGCTCTTGGACATTATAATATTAAGTTTTCATTATGTGGTAATGCTTCACTGAAGGCCTGCATTCACAAAGCTACATGACAGTTTCACCTGTAAAGGGTCATTTCACCAACATCATGGCAACGCTTGTCAGAATAAGAATAAGTTTATGTCAGATGTCATAAAACAGTTTCAATTTTAATAAGGTAACCTAAAAAATATTGCAAACTCATTTCCTCATTTCCTGAATCAATCAAGTAAAGTTACTTAATAAATTTAAGCTTGTTTTACTTTACGACATTGATTCAAGGCCAAAAACAGGTGGAATTACTCTTAAGGTGGAATTACTCTTAAGACAACTGAAAGTCCATGTCATGTAGGATTATGAATGCAGGACTTTTGTGAATCCAACCTCTGATTCTGACTATTAGCACAGGGAGTCAGATATAATAGGATATCATTTGGTATTTGCCACAAAATGTGACACTTTTTAGTTTTTTTTTTAGGTGAGGCACACAGACACACACACACACACACACACACACACACACACACACACACACACACACACACACACACCAGATTTTAGGCACCCTCCCCACCC
>JBBPCX010071608.1:0-33290 GCA_037974365.1 Hydrocynus forskahlii
GGTATGTATTTATAATGAAATTTCATTCATAGTGAACACTGCAACTGACAAGAACCACTTAAACTAAAAATGTAAAATTTGGTATGTTAACACCTGTCTACATATTCTCACATCTCATACAGTTCCATTTGACTCACTCAACAGAATGGCCTACAATGCCCAAAAATTCAGCACCCTATACCTGCCTGTGTGAATGGACAGTCTTGATTAAATTTTGAGAACTCATCAGAGAACCTTCACCAGGAACACTGAACGCTTGAAGGCTGCTGAAGCTCACAGAATGTGATCAAGTCAAGGGGTAGACAGGGTGAAAACCCATTGTAGAGAACATTACTAGAAAGATGTGCAAATAATCACTGCACAAACAAAACCATGTATCTCCATTTATTTTTCATTTTTATTTCTAAACGCCACTTAAACATAGTTGATGTCCTTGACATTGTTTGAGACTTTGCTAAAGAATGGGCCAACTGAAATGGTCCAAACTGACTTATAAATAAGAGGGAATAATGATAAAATGTTTTTAAACTAATAAATATTGATGGTAAATAACACTTTTTTCTTACTGCTGTAATGCTACCATTTTGAAGGTGATTCTTTTCTTCCATTGTATGATAAGTTAAGAGAAGTTCCAGGTATGACCTTTGTCCCAAATTTTATTTATTGCAGAACGCATCTAATCAGCTGTAGAGGGGAAGAGGAAGTTTCTAGGTTCCTGCCTGGCAAGTTCCCCAGAGAGATAAGAACCTGTAGGCATACAGAATCATGTCATATAGATGTTTTTTTACCTTATTTTGAACAAATCAGTCATAAGATGTCACAACAAAGCTACAACAGGTTGTCCTATTCAAATCCTGCAACCTCACTGATCCTCACTTACTCTCTCAAGATCTGCAGTGGTTGTATAATGCACTGCAGTTTGTTTTTTTCCTGGATTCAACATCATATAAACACACAGTAAATCCACTTTGTAAGTGAAAATAATACTTTCAATAAAAGGTAAAAATATCAGCATGATTGAATTGTTAAGATGTCAATAAAGTAATTCTGTGCAGTTAAATTTGAAATACACCACTATTAAAAAACCTTGTCAGAACAGCTTATAGCGGTGGTGATAGGAGGCAGACATCTGAAGCATTTAATGCCTGTTCTCAGAAAGTAATTACACTGAGTGGATATGAAAATCCTGCCCGAGACATTGTGTAGGCTCAAAACATTTTTTGAAAACATTCATGGTGAAAAGATACATACATTTTGCTACAAGGCAAAATGATACTCAAATTGAACTTGGTGTAAGTCTCCTTTAACTGTGTGTTGAGGAGTGATTGTGAAACTGTAGGAAGAAAACCAAATCAGAAAACTTTAATCTGGAATCTGGAGTCAAGGAATAGACAGTGTGAAAAGTAATTCTTGAAAATATTACTGGAAAGATGTGCATTTTTGTTTTTAAACATAATCTGACCACAGCAGCTGGCCTTTACATTGTGTTAAACGTTTCCAATGAACAGACCAATAGAAATGGTCCATAATGACTTAAAACAAAAATAAATAAGGATTCAGTATTTTTTACATTAATTTACACTAAAAGAAGAAGACTTAATGCAACCATTTTGAAGGACATGAAGAGTCTCAGGTATTAAATGCCTCATACTGCAGAACTAGGCAATCTAATCAGGAGCTGAGAGGAAGAGGAAGTTTCTAGGTTCCTGTCTGGGAGTTTCCCCAAACTGATCAGAATAAACCTGTTCTGTTTCTCTGAGAATACTTCCCTGTTTTCCTGTAACACACATGTTGCATTGCTTCTGGACTGTCTCATTTTACACAGACTCTCTCAGCTAGTCAAGGCACAATAAAACAGCAAGAGAAAACAACTGACGTGAGCTGCATACCTGACACAGTCATTTGACCCAATTTGGAATTGAAACACTAATGTCTGGAAGGCCTGTATTATTTTGTTATGCAAGAATGAGGCGCTACAGATTTGTCTTATTGTGGGTGCAACGGAAATGCAGTCTAACTTTATTATGTTCAAATTACAGCAGGACAGGGAAAGGTTTAAGATTCAATATTCCTTGAAGAAATCCTGAACATGAAAATGAAAGTGTTTGTATTGATTCTTGCTGCAGCAGGTGGGGAGGAGCTGTCATGTTTAAAGTTAAGGCTGTTTTGGAGTACACACATCTCAAGCCTCCTGTGAATGCATTTTGTAGGACCAGCGTCAAATACGTCCCATAAAAGATCCTCCTGCAGACTTTATTGCATGTATTTAGAGCACAGATTCACGGCATATGCAGATGTGGTGCACAGAAGAACAGCTGGAGACAGAAAGGCAAGGCAGTGTGAGAGAGTGAGTGAAAACGGGAAAAGGCAAAGTGAGGCAGACATAAAGCAAAATCTGTGATAAACCGTCTCTCTCTCTCTCTCTCTCTCTCTCTCTCTCTCTCTGCCTTCTTGGATTTGTGGGGCTTGACCAGTAACAGTGAGTGAGAAACCTGTTGACTGGGGTATAATATTAATATGGGGAGGTTAGATTCTGCCAAGCACAGGATCAGCTAGCTGCTCTGTTTGAAGAGAAATGTTTACATAAAGTAAATCATAAATCAGATTTTGGTCATGTTCCAGTGTGCAGGTCTCCATGGTAACAGTTACTGTACAGGCTGCAGTTTCTCAGCTCTTTGTGAGAGCAGCATGAGTCCTTTAACACTGTGAGTCACGATCTGAGTCAGAGCTATATCTGTTCTCACTCAACGGCCTTTAAGCAAACCCACAATGTCCATCTCTCTCTCTCTCTCTCTCTCTCTCTCTCTCTCTCTCTCTCTCTCTCTCTCTCTCCCTCTCTCTCTCTCTCTGTCTCTTTATCTCTTCTCTCAACCTCTCTCTCTCTCGCTGTGTCTGTCTTATCTCTCTCTCTATCTCTTCTCTCTACCTCTCTCTCTCTATCTCTCTCTCTCTCTGTCTGTCCCGCTGTAGCATGTGCCACACCTCATTCGTCAGTCCAACCAGTACACAGGAAATGCAATACCTGCCTCCCACAGGACAAAACGCTTACAGCAAATGACTCATTCTGAGCTTGAGTGAATGTGCTTTAATACATAATGCTCTGCCTACAACTCTATCACTTAAACCCTGAGTGTTTAAATTTAATTTCAAGCTGTGTTCAATCATATCAGGAACACTACTAAGATTAATTGACAAAGCCTATCAGCCAGTCGCCATTGGATAGCTCTGGACTCACTGGAGGCAGTGATAGAGAAAAGGCCTGTAGCAAAATTATAGTACTTTTATGCCCATTCTCTTCCTGGCATAGCATCCAGCCTCCGGTTAATTCCACCAAGAGACCAAAAGAACGACAGATTTTCTCATGAGCAGCGACACACACCACTGAAATTGTTTGCTGCACTTAATATTTTCCTACCAATTATAATAGCCTGCATTTTACAGACAAACATGAATCAATATGTTTTAATCAGTATTGCTTTCTTTTATGTGTACTGATATGCTATAGAATGCTACCTAAAGTGGGGGTGATATTGCTCGTATTGTTTCATTATTCCTTAAAAATAAACTGGTTGTTGTTGCCCAGACAAAACTTTGGTGTTTAACAAAGTTAGAGGATACAAAAAAAAGCATAATGGTTTAATGAGCTGATTCATCAAATAGTAGTAAATATATTCACCATTTATATAAATAATTGTTAATTTCAGGGATAATCAGGAGTAAGCTGGACAGACAAATGTCACATAATGGCACAAATGTCTTGACATATGTCTCACTCTGTGCCAAGAAGTAACCTGGATGTACCTCAGGCTTTGCAGGAGTCAGGGGATTCAGCAGTGTTGTCAGAATCAGGCACTGTGCTGTCCTGCTGGAGTCGTTGTGTGTGATTAGTGCAATGGATGACTGGACTGACGGCTTGCTTCCTCCATGTTTTACTCAGACTGTGCTGCTGTTACACTCACACACTCTTTTGCTCCTACCCTCCACCAAACAGAGCTTAGGCACAGGAGGGTGGATTCATCCGGTATAACCACACACAGACACACACACACACACACACTCACACACACTCACACACTGTGGTGAAATTCTAGTCAAGCAGAATCGCTCCTACTTCAAAGGAAGTCTGAGGCACACTTAAAGTAAAAGTAATAAAAGTAAAAGTGAAGTACGCCTTCAAGAAACTTTGCTGTTTATCAAAAAATGGAATTTCTTGTCATAAAATATAAATAAATGTAACCAGACACAATTCAAGCACATTTGTAGCTGCAGTTTGGATGTATATATTTGTTCCGTAGCCCCTTTGCAGTAGAAACTGAAGTAGCAAATAGGATTTCTCCGGATGTGTTCTGTGTAAAAAAAACACATTGATGTACTAAACCATATCAGTGAATCTGCCTTGACTTAATGAAGAGCTGACACTTGAGTTTTAAGGATGTATTAATTGAAAAACATTTAGACTATTGACTGTTCTAGTGCTTATTAGCAACACCAAATATGTTTTGATTGGCTGTCGATATTTGGAGAAACAAAAAATTGTGTAAATTAGATTTTTCACCAATCCATTCCTTTAAAGAAGAAAAATCCTTTTTTTACTCCAGTGCGTTCTCTTTCATGCACATGGCTTGAATTGCAAGGCTAAAAGGTAGTATTACTCTTTGGTCTGGCTAACAAGCTGGTGGGAGCAATAAGGCCCAGCCCCATTAAACAGACTCACTGAACTGGATCTTCCTGAATGGAACATGGGGAGATGGGACAATTAGCCTGTAAGAATGCATGAGCCTGCATCAGAGGAATGGAAGTAAGAAAGTGACTGTGGCTCTATTAGGGCAAGCCGTTTGAGAGTTAAGGTCACCTTGTTTCCAGTAATCACATCAAAAGCACGAGGAACAAGAAAGTGCTAGGTAAATCATAAAACATAAGTAGAGGTTTACACCTACTCAGAATAAAGTACATTTACATTAGAGTAAATGAGGATTTAGGTAATGCTTAGCTTTCACAAAAATTCCCATGTATTAGTTAAATATACACACACACAAACAGACACGCATGCACACACACACACGCACATGCACACACATTCAGAGCTGTAAGCTGCTGGTCGTGGGGAGGATATATGTCAGCCAGAGGCTAATGAAAGCTTATAGCGTTTATGAAGACAGCTGGCAGCTTTGTCTCTTACCAGCTGGGTGTTTGTCATATATAACTCAGAAGAGCACTGACTGAAAGACATTTAAGCACATACTGTAAACATGTCTTCTCCGTGGCTGGGTGTTTATGGAGTAAAGAGGTCATAGTGATGAAGACCCTGTGCACTCCAGCTTAAGCCAAACAAAACATTCTGAGAGCTCCAAATGTTTAGCATTCCTCAAGTCCTAGCAGTACACCCAGCACCTTACTCTGAAGCACACCAGATCTCCCTGCCTCGCTTTACTGTGTGCTAAATGATTGTAGTTTGGTCATTTGGGAAGCTGGAAGCATTTCTGAAGCAGAAACTTTTTGTGCTCTCCAATAACAAAAATACACAAGAATGGAAGACAGCGATACTCTAGGTGTAGGATTAAAAACATTGGTTTAAGACACATGGGGCTGTTTTCCGAGACAGGGATTAAGTGTAGTCCTGGAATACATAGGGTTTGGAATGGAGATTTTCCATGGAATTTAAAATACAGTCCATGTCTAGAATTAATCCCTGTCTGGGAGCCTGGCCCAGGTTTTTAAATACATATTAGGGCATTTCACACATATTATGACATCTCATTTACTCTTTAAAAAATATTAATTGAAAGGCTCTTTAGGGCTTTACGGAACCAAAATGGTTATTGTATGACATTGCGCAAAGAAAGTAAACGCTGACACAAGTAAAAACTCTCAAATTTATTCAAAATTATTGATGCTTTTGCCTTAGTTTTATTTTTGACTTTTCAAAATTGCTCACATCAGGTTACACGTAATGTAAGGTCATTTAATTCAATTCAATTCTGTTTTTTTATACAGCACTTTTTACATTAATAAAGATTCAAAAGGGGAACCCTTCTCTGGTCAACAATGTAGAGGGAGGGAGAATAAAAAGTGGACTTTGGAAATGGCAAATTGGAGGGAAAGTGTGCAAACTTAATCACTGATGAGCAACGAGGTACTGTTAGTGCAGGCTGTGATCGAGAGAATGTACATTGGAGAGAAATACGGCAAGAACATTTATTGGTCTCTTGGGGTAATGATAGCCTTCAGCTTAGCCTAGCAGCCCCCTGATTGCACTTCTCCTCCCTCTCACACTGCAGTGCTGCCTCCATCAGTCAACTGCAGCTGACGATGCCATGGTCTCGGGGACTGATTCTCAAATTTGAGAATCCACAGCTGCTGTTGAAAGTGTGAATGATTGTTATGTTTATCAAATTCCAATTCCAGTACCTGATGGCTGAAGATGTATTTGTATGGGTCATATGAGAGAAATAAACCATATAAGAGAATTGAAATTCCATTAAGAACCCAGATGTCACTGCATGCTTACGTGTACACGCATAAGTTTACCTGCACATTATTCAGTTCTATTTTTACTGGTAAACACGTGTTGTTATAGTTTTTTTTTTGCAATCACTTTGGCCCTAGTTTCATAACATTTACGTCATTTTTCTCTTTCCTGTTGCTTGAATGCAATACACATAAGCCAATCATTGTTCATTAATTGAAATCCAGTTCAAAATGACACAGTATAACTTCGCACATTGCATTTGACATTACCATTTGTTCATTTCATAACAGTGATCTAACAAGCAATTGATACAACTGCTCTAAATGATAAGATAAGTAAGACAGTGACAGCAACATCCACAATTCATCACAATGTACTTGCCCCATACTTTCCTTTCCTCAGGCCCATTGCAGACCATTGTCTGACCTGGATCCGCCCAAAGGTTCTTTCCAAAATGTTTGGCAAGACAGAACATTCATTATAATGCAGATGAGAACCTTTGGCTGAATCCACGTGAGAGGGATGATGGACAGGGAGACCTATAATCTTTAGTTTTACTTTTTGTCAGCGGAGAAATAATGCTGGTTGAATGCTTTTTGAGTACTCCAGTTCTTATTTTTTGTTTCAGTTCTTATTGTTAATTTCATTTAAACTGTAACCTACGTTGTGATTAACAGTGTTTCATCACCAAATTTTAGATTTGTTTGATGAATCCACTGCATCTGTAGTTTTTTCTCTACTGGTCCTTTTACAGTGACATTTCAGTCACACATTCTGTATTACAATATCTAATGGTTGTATGAACAACTAAGCACTGAGACTATTGATATCATGGCTGGGTGATCTAAAAAAGTGCGATATTTCTTAAAAAATGTGAACGTAAAATGCAAGGTTTTGAATGTTGAACAGCCATTGTAACAGTGCTACAAGTGGTGACCATTTTGACTTTTGTGTCCAGAGTTTTACACATGGTGTACATTAAACCATGCTGTATTTTAATATACAACATCTAATGTGACAGCATCGGTTTATTGCTTTATGTGTCACATTTTATTTTTTTGAAATTCAGAATCCCTGGAGCACCTGGACTTGCCATGCAGCTGAATGAAGCTGTGTGTGTGTGTGTGTGTGCGTGTGAGTGAGTGTGTTTTAGACAGGTCTGCAATCTGGAGTGACATGTTTGTTGACCAGGCCACCACTGTTGCATTATGAATGAGCTACAGCTGTGAGTGTCCAGAAAATAACACACCACATATTCTTTCACTCCCTGTGTCTCCCTATCTCCCTCTCATGTCTTCTATTTCTTTACTGTTAAGAGTGGTGTTCAGCTCAGGAGAGCGGGAAGCGTAAGGAGATGAGAGAAAGAGAGCAGGGAGAGGACAGAGAGGAGGCAGGTAAAGAGAGTGGGAGACAGCCAGAGAAAGGCTGGAAAGGGAAGGAGAAAGGCACTCAGTGTCGGCTTTTGTGACAGACACATACATTCACACACAGCAAGCAAGGACACTGGCTCAGTGTGAACTGAAATCAGCACCAGATACATTCTGAATGCCATATCTGCCAAAACGCCTCAGTAAGTCAGTGAAAGTCACTATTGGCCCCCAACGCCAGAGACCAGCACTGTCAACTAATGTTTAAAAATACTAATTTCTCACACATACTTCTTAACACTGTTGGTTGTAAAACACATGATTTACTTGTTTCTCATTCGGATACATTGGCGCGCCGACATTTCCAGCACTGAATAATTTCAATGTAGCTTCTCCTCCTTCATGATCTGACAACAGCATTTTCTAATTTGACTGCTCATTCCTGATAAAAGTATGCATGAGTGTGATGTCAAACCGCAGGGATCTTGTTTGATTAAAGCATCTCAGTGTCTGTCTTTGGGTAAGGTTTGTGTAAAGGTCACTGTTACCATAAGAAAGCATCTGGATTCAGTGCAACGCTTCCCTTCTCATATTAGTGAATATAGTTTAAAACATTCATTACCCACAGACAGCCATCTCTCATTCAGCTCAGCCCATATCAGACAGCATCAGACAGCAGTGTGACGGGATTCAATCTCCCTCAAGGAGAAAGAGGACATGATAGCACTTCATATTACAGCTGCTCCATTCACCATTCACCTACCGTCTCTCTCTCTCTCTCTCTCTCTCTCTCGCTCTATCTCTCTCCCTCCCCTCCACTCTCTCTTTCTCTCTCTCTATTTATCTATCTAGTTTACCCTCAGTGTCTAGGTCTCTATATCTGTCTGTCTATTTGTCTGTCTATCGCTCTGTGTGTGTGTGTGTGTGTGTGTGTGTGTGTGTGTGTGTGTGTGAATGTGTGTACTGAAGTGGACATCTGTCACAGTGTTTGACTTGACCTGTATGCAGCTGCAGGTTATCTGCTGTGGAGTGAATGTCATTGTGCTTCAGCAGATGTGGTCAGCATGCAGCTGGCCAGTGTGTGCATTCATGCTGCTGCGAGTGTTTGGATTTTGTGTGCTGTTGCTGTGCCAAAACTAATCCTACACCCATCTCACTGTTGAGAATGTTTATCAAGTTTAGAGATTAAGTTAATATATCATAGCAGGAAGATAACATTACCGCTAAGCCATTATTCCTCAAATTCATCTCTCAGCAGCAAACTTTTTACCCACAGAAATTATATATGAAAAAATATTGTAGTACATTATAGTATGGTATAGAATAATGGTACATAAGACAGTAGACTGTTTTCTCAAATATAGTAATGCCAAACGTGTGTGTATGGAGGAGTATGTGCTGGTGTTTGATGTGTATGTTGCCCTCAATTTTGTCTTTCTACAAGTATAAAGTAAAGTGAATTGAAGTGTCCCCTTATAGTAATGTGTGCACAAACCACAGCACAGCACACAGTGTGAACAATGTGAACCTCTTTTTCTGTATTTAACCCATTCACCAAGTGAAGCAGTGGGCAGCCAGGGACACAGTGCCCAGGGAGCAGTGTGCGGGGATGAAACTTTGTTAAAGGGTACCTCAGTGGTGCCACTGACAGTGGTCAAACCAGGACGAAACTATGTAGAAATACCAAACCTGTGTGCTTATTGTATTCTCAGTCACTGTCTCTCATCCTCTGTGCATGGCATTTTGTATTTGTGTGTTTTGTTTATTTTTGTTTGTGTGCAATCGTGTTTGTGTTTGTGGTTTGTGTGTGTGTGTGTGTGTGTGTGTTTTCAGTCAGTTGTCTCTCGTCCTCTGTTGTGTCTTTGTGTGTTTGGTTGTGTTTTGTTTGTTGTGTTTGAGCAAGGACATACGCGGGTGTGTATGTAAGTGTGTTTGTGGAGTTTGCTCTTTGTGTGTGTGTGTGTATATGCATGTGTGCATTCTCAGTCAGTTGTCTCTGTCGGTTTCTATGTTTTGTTTTGTTTGTGTGTGTGTGTGTGTGTGTGTGTGTGTGTGTGTGCATGTCTTTCTCCATTCTCTCTGTTGTTTCAGTTTCAAGAAGTTCTGCCAAAATGGTATCTTCTCTCATTCCGTTTTCCATCATGTCTCTCAGTCGGTGGAGGGGTGGGCTCTCTTCTGATCTCAGCAGAGGGCTGGGTGAGATATCAGAAAAAGAACATGACCACACTTAAAGAAGAAACAGGAGATCAAAAGAACTGAATCATCAGATGATGCCATAAAGGGCCTCTATCCTGTCAGCTACTCGTTTCTCTGCACTTTATGCAGTTACTGTTGTTACTTTGTCTAGGGGTGAGTATACAAAGCGATCATGGCTCCAAAGGTGTCCCAGGACCACTCTAACAGTGTTGGAAACTCAGGATAGATATCTCACAGTGGGGTCACTGCTACAACCTACTACCTGACCAAATAGAATGCTTGATTCTGGTGTGTTGTCTTGGGGTTCTTTTCTCTTCTAGAAATGCTGAACGACCCGTGATGTCCTCAGGAAAGGACCTGCCAAATCCTACCTTAGGCAGTGCAAATGCTTCCTGATGTGTGTGGTTTGGACCACTCCTCTGGACTCTGAAATGTTGCTGCCAGTGCTATCCAGGAGCTCTCCAGCCTCCAGCCACAACTGTCCTGTTTCACTGGATCTTCTGTTCTTCTGCTTCTCTGCTGTTCCATAATGGGACTGAGCTTCCCTACCCAAACATGTGCCGGGTGTTGCCCATATGTTGAACACCTTATGTGAATGAGAGGAAATGAGAAAGAGCGAGGGAGAGAAAGAAGGACAGCAGGAAGCCCTGTCACTTTAGCATGGTGTTCGTGTTTGAGGCCCTGGGTTGCTGGGGTGGCTGGTGTTCTGCTCCGAGTGTTGGGCTCATGATGTGGTGCACCACATCTTCTGGCTTCATTCTGGAGCCACTCTGCAGCCATCAGCAATGTTCTTGTGAAAGTGTGTCTTTGTCGCCTTTCACCTGCCCTCACTGTCCCTGGTTACAATTACCAGCACTGTAGATATCATGATTACAGCCATCAATGTGCATACTAGCACAATAGGGGATTTTTTTTTTACAATTGCTAAGTCATATTTCTCAAAACTGAATCCACTTTTTCAAAACACTTTGCAGCACCAATGCACAGTTTGACCACACAATGCATCTAACATTCAAAATGCACTACAGCCAGCAAAACAGTTAATCTGTGTTTCAATATTAACTCAAGCAACCAAAACATTAACATGTCATCTCTTTCAGCAGGAGTGCTTTATCACACAAAATCAAATATCCTAAAAACACTAACAACAGAAAACATATCAAATAATACAATATTGATCATGACTGGGTTTCGAGTAACTGATTTTATTTTTGCAGCATCCAAGACAAAACAAAAACACAATATCACTTGCAATTTTATACTATGTAGTATTAAGTAATATAATATACAGTATAGCATTCCACCCATTCCATACACATACTTGTAAGTATTTCAATGCTTATAAATAAGACACTAAAGACACTACATATACGAAGTTTTTCTTTTTTACTCTAGTGAAGTATCATGCTAGTGCATCCTCTCTTTCGGATTTGGTGCCAAGCTTCCGTCCGCATCACGTCTAATGTCCCAATATGGAAATGCATCTGGAGAAGGATCTGCTAGAATGTCTTACCCAACCTCAAAAGTATTTTGGCACCTAGCATGCATAGCATCAAATAGGGACATTTGGTGCTGTGGATGACAATTGTACATTCATGTCCATGCAGAGAAGAGTTCTTTTACATGGTTGCAAACCACTTTATGACTGCAGTGGAGTGGTGGAATGTCACATTATCTGACACCTCAACAAGTACTGGAACATTTGTACTCAATCCCTCATTCTCATTTTGTGGTACCAGTATCCTGTACAGTTCATCTAGGAACAAGATTCTGTGTTGTCTGGGCCATTGATGGATTTATGCATCAGAACACCATCACTGGGTATTGCCACACATACTCTATTTGCCTCTCTCTGGTCTGGAGCTTGCATTGTTGCTCTCTGTCCCATTTTATTTCATCAGCTGAAACTGCAACTGGCTGTTTGCTATAATTGATTTATGTATTTATTTTGCAGTACTATATACACATTGTTTAGATTCCATCAAATAAAAGAATGCAAGCTCCAGTAATTCAGTTTTGGGCCTGTGTTGAACAGTTTTGAAGACACAATGTCAGAATGTGCAACATGGTCTCTAAATATGTAAAGTTTTGCCACTGGAGTGGTGAAAAGTATCCATGAATTTTGGAGTATGTAGCCACTGAATGTATTTTGCATAAAAGTACGTCTCTCCTTGAGGCCAGTACTTTCTCCTTCTTAAAGTGTCTGTCTGTCAAGATCCTTTCCTTCTTTTCTAGAATTTCTCCGGTTCTTCACATTTTCATGTTGTTTGCTGTTCTCTGTTTCTTCTTTCTCTGATTCCTCCAGCTGTGTCTAATTTTCTGTGTCAGAATCAGCCTCAGCTGCACCGGCCCCAAGAACAACTCATTTATGACATCACACAGTGAAAGCTTTAATTCATTGTGACATCAGCAGAACATCTGAATGTCATAGGTTCGGAACGCAGAAATTTAAACAGTTTCGTTTTTTAGGTCCATATCATATGCAGTATATGCAACTTATTGTGTATTTATTGCATTATATGCATATGCATAAATATTGCAGGTCTTATTAGCTCTACATTGTGTTTGCAAAGCAAACATGAACTAGCCAATATTAGTTTGCTATAATTTAAAACTGATTTTTAATATTTGTCTTGTTTTGTGAGATTTCACTATTTAGTCATTTTATAATTGACATAGAGTTTAACCAGAGCCGAGCCCAAAGGGGTTTTTTTTTTTATTGGTTTTTGTTTTAAGATAAAAAAGAATGAACAGTGCTTTTTTGTTTTTTGCTGCTGTAGAAGCCAGGTGTTGTTGTTCAGTGAAGATATGTGTGTTTGTGTTTTTCTTTGTGTTTGGTTGAGTGCGTTTGTTTTGTTTGTGTACTGGGGAGTGTTCCACAAAGCCGGATTTTTCAGTTAGTCAGAACTTAAGCCAACAGTGAAGACCCCCTTTGTCTCTTCCTACGGGACAAAACTGACTGTTTTAGGCTTAAGTTTTCTGGCCACATGACAAATCCTGCTTGGGGAATAAGAATCTGGTGTGTTTTTTCTTTGTGTGTATGTGTGTGTATGTGTGTGTGTGACAGAGATGATTATGTACTTATGAAGCAGCGTGTCACAAAAACACATAAATGAGTAAAAGGCTCAGAGGGGAAGAGACATGAATAGAAAGAAACTGAAGAAATGTTTGATGACAGTGCTGTGATCAGAGACAGATATTAAAGTCATATTTTAAAAGGCCAGAAAAGCTCAGGTTATCTGAAAAGAAGTGTGCATTGCTCAAGCATGTTCTGATGCAATTACGCACTGCTTTCCATATCTGACACCCAATACTATTGCCCATAGTGCCAGTGATCACTCACAGTGAGCAGAACACTCATTTTCTCTGGAGGAATACACTGCAAATTGATTTTGGCTGTGGCTCATTCGGCTCACTGCCTGTTAAGAGTCTTGATAAATGGCACCTGATGAAACAAAGGCAGAAGCCCTGACAGTCCTCCAGACACCACCAATGATTTAACAATCATCTGTACACTCATTTCACCCAAGGAGAACCATTCGCTAACGCTATTTTGGCACTGAATAGAGAGATACACTTAGTGTATATGTGTGAAAGCACATGCCTGTGCATGAAGAGTCAGAAATTGGGGAGTGACAGAAAAAAGGGGATAAAAGAGGCTGTGCTCCGATAGTCATTTCATATTAATACTCTCAGCCACGGACGTTCCCTACACTGGCTTTCTGTAGTCTTTCAAGCCTCAAGTGTGTCTCAACTTTACTAGCATTTACTCAAGGTAAGATAAGATAAGATAATCCTTAATTAGTCCCACAAGTGGGAAACATGCATTGTCACAGCAGAAAGTGGACAATACAAGATAAGAGCAGCAAAAATGAAAAACAATAGAATAAAAACTATACCAACAATACAGTATAAAAAGTACACTATATAAACAATCTGGAAATATAAATATGGACATGTGTATAGATAAGTATATGTATGTATGTACACATAGAGTATATGTATGCATATATGTACAGAGTGGATATATAAATATATGTAGAACACTGGAGATATGTATATATGAACAGGCACGCAATGGAGCGACAGGCATTGACAAATACAGTAATAATGCACCAGAAGAGTTGCACAATATCACCTGCACATTATAAATTGCACATTTAACCTAGTTGTGATAATAATAATAATAACAATAATAATAATAATAACAATAATAATAGTAATAATAACATTCCACCCCAAAGATTGCACATGCCTCAGAAAATTGCACTCAAGGTGCAGGGAAGACAAGAATTTAGTGTCCAACCTTATTCGTTAAGAGTCGGCATTTCTGCAGATTTTCATTCCAACAAAGCAGGAGCTTGCAAAGACATACAGTTGAAAAGAATTGCACACTTTTCTGTGTGATGTTGTCATACAGCGCTTGAAAAAAATAAGAGACCACTGCAATTCATTTTTAAATCAGCATTTCTATGAGTATGACAATCATTCCATGCCAGTGTCTGTTAAATTATTACATCATGAGGGACTGATTACTGATCACCTGAATCAAATCTTATTTAATGAGGAAAAGTATAAAAACATTGCTATAACCAACACTCTCCTCTCGCATTGAGACCAGTTGGATGGCAAAACACTACTAGAAGTCCATCAAAGGTAATTATTGCCATTGTGTTTAAGAGTGAACACGAGATTTGTTTTCTTTGAATTATTCAAGTTCTATGAACACTGCATCATTTCTCTTAGTTTAATGTTCAAAATCATTTCCTTTAAAATGATGCTTTAAAGAACAAATAAAAAATTTGGAAATATTTTCAGCAGTTCTTAAAAACTAATGCTCAGCTGTTCAGTTCAATATTTGCATCTATAAAAGATACATTTTTAGAGAAAAAAAAAACTGAACTGAACATGTTTTATTCTTTTGGGAAACTGAAGGCTTTATGTGTTGCACAGTATATTTTTTAGACCTGTGTTGCTGTCTGTACTTTTCCAGTTGAGGCACATTGCAGAGCAGATGTAGCTCTTCCAAAATGTGTATATATTTCTCATTAATCAATTAAACCACTATACATCTTATTTTAGTTATAATGTAGTTGGCATTTTTATTTATTTCAACTGAAATGTTAAATTGTGTCAGTTTGTGTACTTCATAATTCATGCAGTAAGAGTTAAATGAGCACTGGCCTCAGTGTGGTCTCTCTGTGTTGTGTATCTTTGTGTCTAGGTATCAGCACTGGCAGTGTCTTTGCTCAAGAATATCTTTAGGCTCTGGGCTGTGTGGACTACCATAAGGATAAGCTCCACACGGACTAAAAAAACGTATGCCCTGGGTAAGACTGTCAGCTACATTATATGAATCTTCAAGTAAATTTTGATGCAAGTGAAAAATTATTTGAGGTGCTGACTGTAGGAGCTCTCTCTACCCAAATCTGCCGGAGCAGCTGCTTGGGAACATGAGGAGCATTGACTTCCCAGATCAAATAATCATATCAAAATCCACCCATATCCTGCTTTGGATCACTCTAGTTTTTGCTGCAAGAGACTGCCAAATGACCTTACCCTGAATCGTCCCCACTGTTTGGAGAAAATCATGAGGCAAGAAGAGTATAAAGAATTAAGAAAATCTTTATTCTGTGATTTAAAACTTCACAAGCCGCTTATTACCGCTTATTTCCACCACCACATATTACATTTAATTTAAAGAGCCTTCTTGGAAACTGCGACTGAAGTTTTGACAAACAATGAAATATTAAAGGTGTTTTTCATTTCATATTCTCTCTCTCTCTCTCTCTCTCTCTCTCTCTCTCGCTCTCTCTCTCTCTCTCTCTCTTTTGCTACCACTTTGTTTGTTTTAACATTGCCAACTAGTTTGGCAGTTATGTTTCCCATTAATCTGCATGTTTGCATCGTGGGACATGCATGCAGGGTTTGTAATGTGGATGAAAGAGAAGGAAGGCAGTCAGTTACACACATAAAGACTCTCTTTTCCCGCATCCTCTGAGATAACAGTCTGGTGGAGGTATGCACTTTACAGTGTGATTTAAAATTCTATATAGGTTCAAGGTTACTTGATTAGCGGCTGTGAACATGATTATTGCACAGGAGGCAGTTGGCGGCATTGAGCAAAGTGCAAGGGATGACAGACACAACACAATAAATAGACGATATAGCAATGTGATAGTAGTGAATGGGATGTAAAACAGACCCAATACAATAATAGACAATATAGCAAGAATAAGAGTGTGACAGTAATGGGAATGGGATGTAAAACTGAAACAATGCAATAATAGACAATATAACGATATAACAGCAGTGCGAATGGGATGTCAATCTGAGACAATACAGTAAGTAGACAATACAGATGCGTAACATAAAAGAGGGAAGTGTATGTAAATCTTCCAGAATGAGTAATATGCCACTATACATATATATGGCACAAAATTACCGTTGGAAGAGGATGTAAACCTTCCAGACTGAGTAATATGGCATCATACGTATATTCTAACACAGAAGTGCATATTGTTGCCAGTGAACATATTATTGCACAGGAGACAGACCCACATTGAGTAAATGTAAATATAACTAGTGCTGACCAAACACTGACTACTGCCTAAATTAAAACTATCATCTTTAACCATAATTATCATCTTTATTTTGCATTTGAGATTTTTATCAGATAAATGCTGTGTAATGAGGCCTGCTTAAGTGATAACGCCTTTCAGAGCCCTCTCACAACCACAACAATCAATGCTTTTAACTGTTCATCCACAACAGTTAAGATGACTTTTCAATGGCTCTATAATTCTCAGTGCAAAGTTTCACTGGCTGGATTTTACAATGAGACTGAATGTTGTCTCAGCAGGCTGTTTAGTGTAGACTTGTTCCTGATCCGTGTGTGTGTGTATGGAGACACCGGGCTCACATTGCAAGCTCCGAATTCGTTATGAAGCACCCAAGAGATGTGGCAAAGGAAAATGATTAATGATTTATTTACTTTTTTCAGATGCACTGCAAAAATATGCAAACCACAGATGAAAATGTGCCAACAAATCTCTCTCCTCAAAGCCTTACCAGTCTAAAAAGTTGCTCCCTGAATTCTTAATAAAGTGGACGGGCCGTGAAAGGAGACATGATATGTTCACTAAACAGCTCAAAAGATTGAAATGATCGAAATGGCGAAACACAACAGCAGGCTTTAGGATTGCCCCTGGGATTATGAGGAAAACAACTTGAATCACAATCTAATTTACTTGGATTAAAACATCAAAACCAGGACAAACATCTATTGAGTTAATTTAACCATATTACTGGACAAGATCTGCCTGTGTTTACTGATCAAAGACCAAACTAAAAGCATGTCTCCTGTAAAATGATCAAATCTTTCTATCAAGGTAACGACAGAAATGTCATGTTGTGTGCCAGGCATACTTTGCAATACCAGAGAAATCTGTTAATGTAAAATTAACAGAAATCAGAGTATGATATTAATGATAAAGATGAACAATTTGACATTGATCCAGTGATTTGTTTTTGACATTGAAGGTCTTCCGGTGTGAAATGGTCAGAGCAGAGTTGAATGTGGATTACAATGTCAAGCGGGGAGATTCCACAAACATCTCTGGGTTGGGAGGGCAATACACAGGAAACAAAAACAAAATGTATGTATACTAACGCAGCTTAAAAAAAAAAAATCCTACTGACCTGCTTGGCATTGTAATCCACATCCTACTCAGTTCTGGCCATTCCACACTGGAAGACCTTCAGTGTCAAAAAACAAATCATTGGATCGATGTCAAATCCTTTATTCTTAACAGATTACTCTGATATCCTCTGGTTTCTTACTTAAAATCCATAAACAGGTCAATAAAAGACTTATAGTTCACAAACATGTGCACCAATAACTTTAAATAATTTTACATTTTTTTAAAGAAAGTGGTAGTTTCATAGTATTTTTGGGCCACAGAGGAAATGATGCTTCACATGTGCTCTAATGTTATGGGAGTTAGATTAGGGGACAGTTAGAATATTGAACCCTTTAAAATAGTAAAAAAAAATGTACAGTAAAATTATAGATCATAACTGGAATGTCAGTCTGTATAATAATAATAGATTATAATTAGACATAATCCATAACAACTACTTCTTAGTGCTGTCTGACTACAATATAAAAGTATTTTTTCTACTACTTTGGTATGCTGAAGATTTTATGTGTGATATAAATGTATTTATTGATTGAGCTGTACCGTTGCATGCAAACACATGATAAGGCGTGTCCAATTCAACTCTGATTAAATTATACAATAATGAACTACTCGAGAAATGTAATAATAATTAACAATCTCTAGAAATGTATCAATGTTCATCTTCATAGTTATGTCCATATTTTCAAAATATTTCACGTAGGAGCATGGACTTTTTTTCCACTCCTGGATGATAAATGTGGCTGGCCGAGTCCTGTGGCTGTGTAATATTTGACTCCATTTGTGTGATTTACAGATTGCAGTTGCATTGCTGTGTTGTCACGTAGCAACATGTTTTATTAATGTGTTGTTTTAGATTTATGCTATTTTTTTAATAAGAAAAGCACTCTCTCATTTTACAGCATATTGTTTTCATTAACTAGCTTCTCCAGTCACATTTGTTTGGTCAGTGTGTTCTTTAAAAGAACTGAATTAACCAAACTGAACTGTGGTGAGGTCAGAGACAATAAATGGACACAACTCTTAAATAGCGTATTCCTTACTTTCCGTGAGTGTGTCTTAATGCTTCAGCATACCAAGACATTTTGGACAATGTCATGCTTCCGACTTTGTGGACACAGTTTGGGAAAGAATCTTTTCTATTCCAGCACGACTGTGCCCCCATGCACAAAGCAAGCTCCAGGATGAGTTTGGTGTGGAAGAAATTGACTGAAACTGAAACTGAGCCCTGACTTCAACCCCATCCAACACCTTTGGCCTTCTCGTTCAACATTAGTGCCTCAACTCATAAATTCTCTACAGAATGAATGTGCACAAATTTCTCACAGAAACGCCCCAAAATCTTATGGAGAGCCTTCCAAGAAGATTATAGCTGCAAAATGGGGGGGGAGGGGGGGGGGCAACTCAATATTTAAATCTATGTATGCACTGTCGTTAAAGTCCTGGAATGGTCAGGCGTCCCAATACTTGTTACCAGATAGAGTATTTTCACACCTGCTTCGAAATGTGCGGCGCTAGGGGGCAGGGTGGGAGGCGCTCTAGTGTGGAGTGGGCGAGGTTTACCGGTACAGTGGGCGGGACTTATAGTTTTGAAATTTGAGGAATGGGATACAAACGCTTGGGAGGTTTAGACGAGGGGAAAATCAGGAGAAACTGTTTTTTACGCGTATTGGAATGGGCATGGTCATTACGAGTTAAAGGAGGAGCTGAACAGTTCTGATTAATTGAATGAACCTCAGCAGAGATCCTAAGGCTCCAAAGGCTGAGTATAGAGCCTCCTCAGCCTAAACGCAGCCGGACCATTCTCAAAGCTTTTTATAGCATAGAAACTGGGACGCGTCCAATCTGCCTCCGTCCCTTACAGCGAAGCCGTTTTTCTGTGACAGTCAGGAGATACCAGACTGGCTGAAGGACTCCTGGAGGATCTCTGGCTGCGTGGATATCTGTGGAGGAGAGAAAGTCTCGTTCCTTTTCCTGAACAGTGAAGACCCCCCCCGGAGCCCCCCTGGATGTCGATGCTCCGGCGCGGATAGATCCAGACCCTGCGGTTCCATGACACATCTCTGCCAGCTTTAAACACTGCTGATAATTCTGCAGACGTTCGAGAAAAGAGCTTTTCCTGTTCCTTTCTGTCAACTGGCAGCAAATGGAAAGTGGAGCATGGGTTGGGCTACCTAGCTCTGTCTTTGTGGGCGCTCGTGGCTGGTGACAATAAGAGAGAGAGGGGGGTGAGAGACATAGAGAGAGCGTGTGTGATAGGGAGAGACTGAGCTGGATCAGTCTGGGTGTCCTTTATCACAGCAGCTCGGGTCTGTGTTCTTCAAACGCAGAGGCAAACGCTTTCACTTCTCCTCCACAAACTGGCATTCGGATCCCAGCGTGTGTGTGTGTGTGTGGGAGGGGGCAGCTGTAGCTCTCCAGTGCTGAGATTCAGATTCAGATACAGATTCAGATCAAGCTGAGCAGCAGACACCGGCTGAGGCAGCTCCGAGGATTTGCTCGTGGAAGGAGGGGGACTTCTGGATACGGGAGTGGAGTGGTGTGTGGGCTTGAAGGGTCCAGGAACGGATGTTCCTCTGCTATAGAGAAAGATACACCAGTTCAGAGCTCAGCTGGTCCTGAGGAGGTGGAGGAGCAGCACAGGATAGATCTCAGTACGCCCTCACTTCTGGAGCCCCAGTCCTGGCATTAGGAAGTTTCATTTTCTCTCATTCAGTAGATCTTCTGGGAAAACAGCAGCAGCAGTGATGGATCTGCTATGGCTGCTACTAGTGTGTGCTCTTTTAGGTAAGTCTCTGCTGAGGGTCTCTCCCAGCATCCTTGCACTGAAATGGTTTAAGTGATTTGTTCCTGTTTTTTAATTTCCTACTGATGTTCAAAATGTATTGTTTTGCTTTAAAATTTCTTCCACCCTTGAAACATTTACTCAGTTATGTTTTTTTATGAAGAAAAAACTGTGGGTTGAGAGCAGGCTAATGTAGGCTCTGCAAAGTCAAATATGTGCCTCCAATAAGGCGGTGGGCTGTTATCTGGAAAGCCCACTCTCTTCCCACAATAATACAGGATAAGAAAGCTTATGGGCTCTTATCTAGTCACACAGCAGGAATGGAGACTCATTTCCTAGTGTGCTGGAGACCCACAGGAAAGTTCTTTGACTTGTTTGTGTAAAGTTAGGGAGAACTTTGGCCAGTACAACGGAGTTTCTATTTTGAAATTGATGACAAAAAACGTAGTGATGGTCTTTATAGACTTGAAATAACATTCCTTGCCTGGAACATCAGCATTAGGCATGGTGGTGGGATTAGTCAGTCAAACACTCCTCCGTGTTCTACATGAATGCGAACAGAGAGTGTCAGAGGACTTGGTTTTATGCTGTCTACCCCTGCTTTAATTTCTCCCTTTTTATGACCAGCGCAAGCCAGCTGGGTCTCATCAGCTCTACATGCCCCATTAGGGGCTTGCACTGGGGTTAATGTGGGTTTAGGGAGCCCTGGAGAAGATTAGTGTTGCTTTATGGGGAAGTAAAGATTGGGAACTATGATCAATGAGGCCGTGGTCTCTGTGTAAGGTCGTGACTTCAGCTCTTGATCGTAGACCATGCATGCACTTGCAAACAGGACTGGAAAACTTGTGTCAGCCCAAGGTTGAGAGTTCGGGTCAGAAGAACTGTTGTGCCCCCAGAGATGGTCATAAACTCAAACACCTGGACTCGGACACACCTGAATGACTTCATATCACACCTGCATGACTTTATATGCTCTAGTGCATAATTATGGCTGGTTTGTGCATATGAGCATTTGGTAGTCACCGATTACAGAGTCAGGCTTTAAAGTTTGTCACTTTTACCTGAAAGTTTTTTTATATTATCTTTAGAGAGGGTATGGCTATGATGCTGATGAAATTCAGTCCTGTAACATTTTCTGGTTAAATTTTAGTTTTCATTTATAAAGTTAATGCTTTGCTTTTGACTACTATTTTCTGCTATAAGAATATTGTACAGACCTAATGTAGCTTGTTTTGAGTGTTTTGTTCTAATGTTGCAATATTACACCCAAGAGAAACCCAGACAATGTTTTAAATGTTAATTCACTGAAATTTCATTTTTAGGGAAGAAATTCATGCACATTTAAACAGTTCTTTCTAAACAGTCTAAAGCACCAAGCGAGTGACAAGCTTTCCTGACCGTCAGATCCCATGAGGAAAGTGCAAAAATAGTTGAAAAACAACACACTGCTGGGCAACAGGGTCATCAGTTTTTATGAGCATTGTATGGATTATTTATGGAATATATTGCTAAAATATCAATAAAACTGAAATGCTACACCATGGTATACCAGTATACACATTGCTTATATCACCCAGGTCTAGACTTGATCTTGCTAGTATTTTAAACTGATAGACAGACTATTTATTTATTTTTTTGCTAGGACTCAGACTTTTTTGCTTGTTTTTGGTAGATTTTCTCCGATCACTCATTTTCTATGGCCTCTCTAATTGTTAAAGATGTGTATATGACACATTCAAATGGAACATACACTATAAAAAATCTCACATTTTGCTTGCGAAACAGACACAGACTAACACACATTCTCTGGCGACACCATTGGCATTGTCATTAGCATATTCTGCATATTCTGTCTCTCTCCCACTGACTCCCCCTCCCCCTCACACAGACACACACACACCCCTTCTCACACTCATTCAAATATACGCCCTGCATCTAAACAAACAACAGATGGCTCTACTTTCCTGGACAAGAGACATGTTAGTTCTGCAGGGACGGGTGGGGGGGATAGGTGGGAATAGAGCCTGTGCCCACTGTTGGCTTCCATATTACACCAAGGGTTTATCCTCTTGAGCCAGACTTCCCTTCTCCCCTGAAGGTGACTTGTCCCATCGGGATTTGTGTTAACTGTTGCCTCACAGCCTTCAACCTCAACCTTTTTCCAGTGTGATTATTTGCACTGGCCAGTGTGGTCTTACAGCAGCAATATTCTTTGAAGGACATTTTTATTAAAATAAATGTATCAGAAAGGGTTATTTGGTAATGCTGTGGAAGAACCAATTTTCTTTTCATTTTGTTTAAAGAACCATCCAGTGAAAAATCATTTGAGGTGGCAGAACTGGTTCTTGTATGACATTGCTCCAACCTATAAACAGTGGAACAGGGCAGAATCTGATCTGAAGTCTTTTTAGGACGTGAATTTGACTTGAGTAAAGCCAGCAGAATTGCTTGTTACCTCATGAAGTTAGCATCCTGACCAGCTGAGAGCGAGACAGATACTAAACACCATGCCTGGATTTTGAATGGGTGGAACTGCAGCTGGCGTAGGGAATTTTGAAGTGCCGTTCTAGACATGGTGAACTGTTGAGTCTCCAAGGCAGATACACTGGAGAATGTGTGTGTGAGAGAGAGAGAGAACAGACCTATGAATTCAACTCATTCTTGAGACCTGTTGTGACTTTCCCAGATGGGAGAGAACATCTTTTTTTTTTTTCTTTCCTAGAAAGCTTCTTTCCCCACCTTCACTCTTTATGTCCCCTCTCTCCCTCCTGCTTTGCCTTTATCTCTCTGCTCATCTGCGTTATTCCCTAAATCTGTTCACAAAACAGCAGGAGAGGCCATAAACCGCTCCCTCATTTACGCACACTTAATAGGCCCACAAAATAGGAAAAGCAGTCATAAAAACCTTTCTAGCCCTGTATCTATATATCGTCGTTTTAATTAGTTTTCCTGTTCATGGGAAAGCTGTTCGTCACAATCACAGTTTTATTCAATGTCCTTTATTTTGGATTTTAGGTGAGCGAGAGAAGGAAAATGTGACTAATGAAAGAGTGAGGAGCGAATGATGTAATGTGCCTATATGAAAGCCTTTATAAGCCTTTAGCTAGAGTGCAAGGAGCTCAAAGAGAGCACTCCTGCCTTAATAGCGATCTAGCACAATCACACCACAACACGTAATATTGACTGCCATGCCATCCAATTTACCTCCAGAAGATTAGCGTTTATATTTGAATTAGAAGTGTAATTTTTAGCGAGAAGTGAATAGCTCTTTAAGTCCAAATGCTGCAATAGATAGTCTTTGCTTAACTGACAGGCCCGCTGTGCTGCCCATATCTCTGCAGTGTCTGCTCTTTCTACTGTTGTTTTTTTCAAGCTGGGATGAGTACAGGCCTGGTGGACTGTGTTCACTAAAAGCAAAGGCTTCACTGCTCAAAGCATGCTGTGAAGAGAAACAAGTGGAGCTGTTCAGGTCAGCAGTGCTGCACACACTCGGTGCTACTTTTACCCATATATAACTCTTCTGAGTTTCTGTAAAGTACCCTTAGAAAACACACACATCCTCTCCATGTTCTGCATGGGGAATAGAATAATTGCGCTCTCTATAGCCGAAATGACAGTTTTCACACGTCCCTCTTAACACTCTAGCAGCTCTCCCAGAACATTGCCATGACTCGTCAACCGTCTCAGTTACACTCCAGTGTTGTGCTGACACTGCGAGAACATTCTTGTCCTTTGAAGACCTGGTGTTAATGGACAGACTCTCAGCTGCCTGTCTCTCAAATGACCCCTTGCTCCAAAACGGAAATCTGTATGTGTTTGAGTGTGTGTGCCCATGTGTACATTTGAGTGAGAACACATTTAGACTGAGCCCTGAGAGTCTAGACACAGTGTCTTAAGCTACTCTTGGTTTTTCCTATACATCTGTGGACATTCAAGACATGCTGAGGGGAAAAACTTGCACCACATGTGTTTATGCATTCGTGACATAGATGTAATGCTCCGGGGTCTGGGTCGCTGTCAGTCATTTTAGGGATGAACTGCTTCCGCATATTTGTTTGTCCCGCTTTATTTATAATGTATTTTACAGCAGCTGTTCCTCTGGCTTCGCCTGTGTTGAGTACCGCTGTTCTTATTTTTGTTCTTGCTGAATTGTTTAATTTTGCAGCAGCGGGTTTGTATTATTATTATTGTTGTTATTATTAATTATAATAATATTAATATCATTGCTTGTAGTAGTAGTGTTTTTTGAGAACTTTGTTGTTGTAGGCTGCTGGAAATTACCCTCCACAGTATGAGCTGTGTTTTATTGGACAACAATGTGGCAGTTATGATGTTGATGTGTAAGCAGTTGTTGTATGGGGTTGGGTCTGTTTTCCTGTAGGTAACATTTAGTAGTTCAAATCCTTTAAGCAAGACCCACACACTTTCCCATCCGCATTGGTAAACTGGGAATGGGCGATTTGTTTGTGACTCTGTTTGTCTCAGATTTCTGTGCTGGTTGTCTTTGTTTTTAATAGAAGCTAAAGAGGAAATGAGCTTGCAGATCTGTGTTATGATCTGCGTTCCTTCAAAAATACCACTTCAGTACAGATCTTCCCCTTTGTCCTTTTGACCACTAATTTAGGAATCAAAGGGCCAATTCCAAGGCCCAGATTAGTCCCACCCCTGCTATAATTATTCAAATAAAGTGTAATGTTAAATCACCATTGGCATATCAGTTTGTGAAACCTAAACCTGTATAGACTCTGGACTGTTTTGAGATAGGAGTGAATTGTTCACCTGCTGCACCAGTTTGATGGGTACAGCCTACTTGCGAATGTCCATTGAGAAATGTCAATATATGACTCAGTATGTCCTTTCTTCACTAAGTACTTTGAAATATAATATCCCACTATTGTTAATGTGTGCTTGCATGACTCAGCATGTTCTGTTTATTTGAAAAGAAATATAATACCTGACTAATATTAACGTTTAGTGCATTTCCGTGCCTTCACAGTATAAAATTTTACTATGATCTATTGTATTTTTCCCCCCTCTTTGTTCCTAATGCCTAATGGGTATTGTTCTAAGAGGTCAAGCAGGCCGTTGATTAGCCTGGGTGTGTCTTGACATCAATTGTTCTATCTCTTGTTGCTTATCTTTTATTGTATGTCTATTAACATCTCAAAGCCTTTGTTTGTGTGTGGATATGTTTTTGAAAGGTACTTCAAAGATCATTTTTCTCTTGTGTGCATCTCTACAGGAGAAATTAGCGTGCTGAGCATTCATTATTTCAGTGTGTTTGCTTGAAGAAGCTGTGATGAGAGAAAGAGGAAAGGTGTGTGTGTGTGTGTGTGTGTGTGTGTGTGTGTGTGTGTGTGTGTGTGTGTGTGTGTGTGTGTGTGTGTGTGTGAAAGAGAGTTGTGTTTGTTAACATGTTCCTGCCTCCTCCGTTGGTAAATAGGATCTCTCCAGTCTCCTGTAATCCTCTCTGTGCCTCTGGCTTCCTCACAATTACACAGCAGCATGGTGGGCAGGAGCCCCCCATTCCTCAGTATTCTGATCTTTAAGCACAAGGTGATCTTTAATAATTGACCTGATTTTTTTTAAACCTTCCTTTTTTAGGTGAGGAAATGCTGGCATGTACATGTGTTAGGGTATAACCAGCTACAGTCGTCTTCTGAACAGCTGAGCAAACAGCCCCAGCATAAGCAGCAGACCAACACACCCCTACTAAATATTTCATCTTACCCCCATAGAGGCCTCAAAGCATTTCAGCAATTTATCAGAAGCTATTTTTAACATTCAGATCCTCCATATGGCGAAGCTGAAGGCAACCGTGGAAATGTCAGTCTACTGTCCTTCAGTAAAGACCATTAGTGAACAACTTTCTTCAAAAGCTTACTGCTCCAGTAGCCAAGCCATCCTTAATGATTGCAGTGGAAATGCACCCAAGACACATTGAAAATGGATATAAATCCAGTCAAACTACTTCAGGAGGTGATCTGAGATGCATTTAAGGCAAATGTTATACCAGTGCGAACACATCCGTTTCTCTATGATGCATCCAACAAGCAGAATACCTCCCTATACTGTCACAGCACCCCTGCAGTTCTGCTTATGGAAGAGACCACCCATCAGCACTCAATGCAGACATCACTGCTCTTTCAGTTCCTCTCCTGGGGCAGCTGGTAGTCTAGTGGTTTGGGTGTTCGCCCTGCGATCAAGAAGTCGTGGGTTCAAATCCCAAGACTGCTAAGCACCTCTGAGGTGCTGTCCCCACACGCTGCTCCCCGGGCACTGTGTTCCTGGCTGCCCGCTGCTTCACGTGGTGAATGGGTTAAATACAGCGGACACATTTCGTGCTGTTCACACTGTGTGCTGTGGTGTGTGACAGAATGGTCACTTTCACTTTTCCTGGCAGGAGTTTCTCCTTGGTAGTTTTATTTGAATTCCGTAGCCCACTATGGATGAGCCAGTTAGTGTAAATACAGCACCAGTTTAGTTCAACTTTACCTTGCCTCTTAGTTTTCCACCTTCTTGCTACAGTGTACAAGGTTCATGATGGCCACAGCACCGGCCAGTTCTTGTAAACACTGACTGAGTCATGTGAAATGGTGCTTCCTTTCTTTTTAATAGAATAGAAAAATGAGGAGCAGCTCAGGCGATGGGTCGTTGTACACAAACTGACTTGTATACTTTCCACATCTAGCCATCCGATCTCAGTGTGGCTGACCGGAGACACATTTGGAGATCAAGTGTAAATGTATGTGGCTAAAAGCGTCATTTTATGACTGACTGCTCTAGTTTCTAGTTTGTTTGTTTGTTACAGCCATCAGTCAAAAAGTTGGCTGATGTCCAATTTTGATTGGCAGTTCATGTTATATATTTTATTTATTACGGAAATATTTATTTTTAAAAATGCAAGATTTAACCTGTGCAGTAAGTGAACACATAAAACAGGATCAGTGCTTTCTGAATAACATTATTCATATTTTAACAACCCACCTTTAGCTGACATCTTAATATTTTTTACACTTTAAAATAATAGGACTAAATGAGGTGCTAAATTGAAAGTAAGAGGCAACTTTTTATGTATCATGTGTTTTTCATGTTCATGTTTATTTACCATCAGTGTAAAGCTTCAGCATAGTTTGGCCAAAATAAAAAACTGCCTCATTGCTAAATGTTTGTTTGCTGCAAAAACAGTCCGATTCCATACTTGGCTGAATCTGATCATGCACCCGAGTGGTATTTGCTGAGTAGTGCATTATTGCTGTTAGGTCAAGATTAGAGGTCAAAGTGGTGAGTAAAATGTTGTTTACATTGACATATTGAATCTACAAGTGAATTTACATTGGTGTAGATGTGAATATGTGGGTAGTTCTGTATTTTTTGCTCTTGGTTATTGCTGATGTCAGTTCCTAGATTTGGAATGCAGGCTGAATCTTTCCAAATAGACTTGATAGCCACTGCTCAAGTGTAATTCATATTTCTTAAATCAGGGTCAGGAGTAAAGCAGTTGGTCAAAGGTCTCTAGTCAAATGGCTGTCTGATTGCTTTCCTGAGGACCACAGGTATGGCTGAAGATGGAGCGGAACCACTAGAGTCACTAGAGTTGGGGGAAAGGAGTTGTGGTGAAAGTTCCTGTTTTCTGCTCATTTCAATCTTCATGGCAGCATAAAAGCATAGTGTGATTGACAATCACAAAAACCAAACAGTGTCAGAAGAGACAAATTAATAGTTGATTAGTTTTAATTTTCAGTCTGAGGCTGGATGCAGATGGAGATTTTGAGCATGCAACTAAAAGCTGTCATTCCCAGAAGCCACTCAAGTCCATATTCACTTGTAATTACTGAGGTTTGTTTTTGCTGAACAAAACAGCAAAACTTCTCCCAGTAATTGAGTGCCTGTGTGTGCGCCTGTGTGTGGGAAGGAGAGAAAGAGATTTTAACCATTAATGGCTCCCTTTGCTCCATGGGTGTTTGCATGAGTGGCAGCTTGTGTTTGCTCTCAAGTGATGTGTTTACTCTTTGTGGGATTGTGTGCACAGGAGTCCAGTGAAGAGATCTGAACTGCTAAGGCATGGCTGCTGATGAAAAGCTTTTACCCCTCCAACAGAGGAAAGGTGGGAGAGGCATGGCGAGGATAAAGGATGAAGAGATCACTGAGAGATGAGCAGGGGTCTGTAGGACACCAGACTAGACGCTCTAAAAGCCCAGATGATGAACGGGGGTGGGATGGGAGCATTAGGGTCCAGACGAGTGGGGTGGTCACAAATACTAAATATTTTATCATGCCTTGATGGACGGAATGGGAACCAGGGGTTACCATGAGTTGGACAGAGAGAAGGATGGGAGGTGGATGTAAGGTATAAATTAAGTCAAGTAAGTGGTCAGCCACCTATACAGCACACAGTGAAACAAAACCACATTCCTCCAGGACCATGGTGCGACACAAGAATACAAATGTAGACAGGACTATACAGAGGGCAAAAAGTTCAACATGAGCAAGCAACACAATAGAACAGGACAGTCAGCAGCAAGCGAAAAAGTAAATGAGAGTGAGGGGATGAGCTATTTAAAGTCTCTTCAGGAAGGAGAAGCTGCTAGGCTTTCCTGGTAAAGGAATGGGGGCTGAAGGTCCATGTGAGGATCTTTTCAATATGAAGATCAAGGAATTTGGAGATCTAGGCAGTCTTCACAGAGGAGCCGACCGTGTTGTGGGGTGTCTTTTTATGCCTCAAAGCACATAAAGCTTCTTGCTTTGGTCATTTGGAACAGACAGAATGCCCCAGCAAGGCAGTACTGCCAAATTAAAAATGCTGACGTGCAGTCAGATGGGTCCAGTCACGATGTTCAATCAAACGGGTACACAGGTATAAGGCCAAATCCCATTTTGCATTTTTACCCCTACCACTTTTTTTGAAGTTTCCTTTTGCCCCTTGAAACTGGGTGATTGGAATATTCCTCTGTTAAATGGGACAGCGGCTCAGGAGCCCAGTACATCATCAGTAGTTGCCTATGACCTTCATGTAAATAGACATAAGCCAAATGACCAAAGCAAAATATTAAGATATGATCATAGAAATGTCTTCGTATGCCATCAAAGCAGGGAGAGGAGCAGAATAAAAATATTTCAAAATGCAGGACTGTCGTATTTAAACCAGCAGTAACGCTGTAACATTAGATGTCTAGTTACTGAGACTTCAGCATAGCATACTATTATGTATTTTCTTATGCTTCTTATGAAGAAAAGCACCATGATTCATCCACTTATTAATTTTCTGCACCGCTTATCTGAACTAGGGTCACAGGGGGCCATAACACTTTGAAATGAAATGTAATGGTTATAGTAATTTTTTCCCACATGGCATCCTGGGAAAATTCTTATAAAATTTGGTTTGGAGTGTACTCTGAAAAATCTCAGTTTACAGGGCCATGTAGCCCTAGTGCTTTGCCCTATCCCTCCATTTCCTCAAGAACCGGCACACCCCACCCCTTGACTTGAACACCTAAAATGGGGGGGTTGGGGGTAAGTGGTAGGCGCAAAGGGTAAAAAAGGGTTGGGCCACAGTAATGCTGTTTATGGTATTTTCAGTATCTGGAAAATAAGGGAAAAAAACTTGGAAATAACACATTGAGATCTTTTTTTTAATGTAATTAACAAGTTCTTAGTCACTGATGATACTAACAACACACTTAATGTGACCTGATGGTAAAATATACCCCTTCCCTGTATCAAAGCTGAATTTCTTTATTTAATATGTGCCCAAGTCAGAGAATTCTAAAATATATATTTGCAAGTTGTTTCCCTCAGACTTTGTAAGTAATACCGAATCGGGGGCCCATCGGAAGGTTGTACATACCAGATGGTTTGCTAATAACTATGACTTGTCTGCGTTCAGGAGTTCATTCAGAGATACACCCTCCTCACAGAAAAAGAAAGCGTGGAGGTCTGAAGGAGATTCATTCTGTTTTTATTTGTAATTACAAAATAAAAATGCACATATCACATTACGTAATTTTTTATTTCCCACATTAAGTGCAACGTTAAATGTTTTTCACTGGTGGGAAGGATGAACAGTTGTGTTAGACATCACATCTTCTTAATTCATGAATAATCTTGATCATCTAGAAAGTAGGAAAATTGGTATTTCCCATTTTCCTAAAACTCATACACAGCATTAATGCAATAATATTACAGTAACAATAAACGCTAATAACAGAAAGCACTCTAATGCTACAGGAGGGAGCATTACACACAGATAGTACAGTAGATGTGTGTGGGGGGTGAAATGCACAGCGCTAACACAATTTGCTAAATGTTTATTTAATCATCTCATAATATCCAAGTGCGTTTATTAAACAAGTGTAAACAAATGCAAATTGTGCTAGTAGTGCTGTTCAGTTTTTTTTTTGAGATTTGTAATTGTAAGCCATTTACAAAGTGTTATTTTATCATTGTTTGGAATGGTGATTATTGATGTGCTTACCGTGGCGGATACATTTTTCTGCTTTTCCCCATACATAAACATGCATACATACATACACACTCCCACACACGCATACCTGCATGCATACATACATACATACACACACCCACACACGCGCGTACATGCATACATACAGAACTTCAGCAGCTCCCTTACAGCTGCTTGAGTCCACAAGGTGAGGTCAGATCTATGGAGGTCCATATCGGGTCATAACTCACTGATGGTTACATGCTCCCGGCACTTATGTAATGTAGTGCCTTAGTCCTTAGAGGCTCTCCCATGTGTTCCCATGTCCCCAGGCTGAAGCATAGACTGACAAAGCACAGAGAGTTGGGCTGATTTGTGGCCTTAGTGTGTAAGGTTCATGCTGCGGGGCTTCTGAAACTGACTGAAGAAAAGGGTCTTCATCCCTGCACAGAAAAGATTTTCTTCTGTGGTTCTTCTATGTGACAGTATTAGCAATGTGAAGCTGAGATTAGTATTGATCTTAAATGAAATCAACTAGTAAATTAACTACCACAATCAATAAACACTATATGTTTACAAGAGGTAGTGTTTTTAACAAACGCGCAGTATCTACTTCTTCTGCATCAGTCTTTGATGACCAATCCCTCATCTTGATTCATCTTTGACTATCAACCTTTTGTCTTGATTAATCTTAACATCGTATTGTAAATCTGATAACTACACTGCATCTGTTTCTGTTTCCATTTAGATGCTAGGGATTAAGACTGTGTGTGTGTGTGTGAGTGTGTGTGTGTGTGTGTGTGTGTGTACTTCTCACTTGTTGTCAGGATGTGTTGTAAAATAGAAGGCATGTGGGTGTGAAAGGGTCATAGGTTATTGATGCAGAACAAGCTGTGATACTGGAGAAAGTTAGACATGAGCTAACTGCTCCTCTACTGAGTGTGCCTGGGTGTGTGTGTTTAGACCTACAACGATCTGCCGCAACATTAAAACCACTTACAGGCGACATGAATGACACTGATTACACAGGTCAACAGGTCAAAATCATCAGAGATAAGTTTATGTGGGTTTTGTAGTGTTTTTCATGCTGATTTCAAATCTGTGTTTTTCCCCAGCACATACCGGTTTTGTGATGAAGCTAGTTCTATATTGCATGATAGTGGTATAATTAGCATATAATAATCATATTATAAGCGTTTTTGAAGAAACAGTGGTAGCTGACTGACACTGATCATTATATCTAAGCCACAGTGTGCGCCTGTCTGACTTCGCACTGAAAATATTGAAACAGTTACTTGATTGGTGCCTGCGATTTAATAAAAAAACGCATGCAAGTCTATGGCAAACCAAAATTTACTCATAATTCAAAAAGTAGATTTTTTTTGTTGACCTGTGTTATCTTGTTACAGTGGCACCTGTCAAAGGGTGGGATGCATCAGGCAGCAACCAAACAGTTGGTTCTTGAAGTTGTTGGAAGCAGTTAAAATGGTGTAAGAAACTTTCACAGGGGCTAAATTTTGATAACTGGAAGACTGCAGTAGTGCGTCTCCAAAATGATAGGTCTTGTGGGGTGGTTCTAGTATGCAGTGGTTAGTTCCTACCAAAAGTGGTCCAAGAAAGGACCACTGGTGAGTTGCTCGCAAGGCTCACTCATGCACAGTGGAAGCGATGGCTGTCCTGTCTGGTCCAGTTCCACAGATGAGCTGTAGCACAAATTACAGATAAAGCAGTAATAGAAAGTGAATGCTGCAAATCAGCCTGTGCAGCCGCAGACGGCTCATGGTGGACCACTGAGAACTGGACCGTTAAAAAAGTGTTGGCTGTTTATGATTAATCATGTTTTCTTTGAGAGCTTGTGGGCTGTCAGGTGTGTATACGTTGTTTACCTGGGGAGGAGATGGCACCAGAATGCTCTGGGCAGTGTTCTGCTGGGAAACCTTGGCTGGATGTTTTACTCTTATTTATTTAGTTCAGGGCTGTTACTGTTGATAATATTAGCAGTTGAGTAATTGGCTAGAAGTGTCTATCAGTGTCAACAGGTAATTGCTTTTAAAGAGTATCTTCAGATTAGATGTTTAGATTTTACTGATATTTCACACTTATTGATTTTTTCAGTTTTTCTCTAGATGAGGAGAGTGACACTAGGGTGCCATGCATTTTACTGTTTGTAACTGACACCAAGGATTATTATTCCCGTAATGCATTTTATATATATATATATATATCTGTGTGTGTGTGTGTGTGTGTGTGTGTGTGTATATATATATATACAGGGAGTGCAGAATTATTAGGCAAGTTGTATTTTTGAGGAATAATCTTATTATTGAACAAC